>VMDO01032803.1:0-18600 GCA_007922755.1 Pedetes capensis
AAGTTAAGATTATAGGCTTCCACCACCGCAGCAAGAACCAAAACAATGCAATGAATGCAATACACATTTAATGAAGAGATTAAGATGCTAAGATATGTTCAAATGCTTACAAGGAAAGAAGGAAATAAAGAAGCTCAGAAAAACAGTCACAGGAAAGAAGAAACAAATAATAAAATGGTAGAATTAAATCAAAGCAGGTGAAATATATTTAATGTTAATGGTCCAGAAAACAGACATTGTCAGAACGGGTAGATATGTGATCACCAAAAAATATTGACTCTAAGAAATGCATTTGAAATATAAAAAGATGGACAGGTAAAGAGAAAATAGACATGTAGAAAAGATGTATTGTGCAATTATTAACCATTAGACTGGGATAACCACATAAAATAAGCTACTACATTGAAAAGCATATTAGCAGAGAAAAGACATTTCATAATGATTCATAAAAAGGATGAGTCCATCAAAAAGACATAACAAACAGTAATATGTTTCCAATAATAACATGCTACCTCAAAAATACGTGACAAAAATAAGCAGCATTTTAAAAAGGATCTATGTTTTCTCCAACTACAGTTACAGATTTCAGCAATATACTGTCAGTAACTTATAGAAAAGCTGAGTATAAAAGTAAATGGATAAAAAGTCTTATTCTGAACAACATGTTTAGCCACCCTACCTGACTGGTATTTATGGCACATCACATTCCTAGAGTTAAAATACAAGTCCTTGTCATATTTACACAGCATGTTTACATAGGCACAATGCTTAAGAGTCAAAAAATAAGAAACAAAAATTCAACAAGACCGAAATTATAAAGAGAATATTCTCAGAACTAAAACATTAAAAATATTTGTTGTTGTTGTTGTTAGTTGCCATCAAGTCGGTATCTGACTCATAGCGACCCTCTGTACAACAGGGGAAACACTATTGTCAGTGCTTCTCTGCTGTTCATAGGGTTTTCAATGGCAGATTGATTTTTGGGAGGGGGTTGCCAGGTCCTTCTCCCAAGCCTACAGCTTCTGGTGTTCCCAGGCCGTCTCCCATCCAGGTACTAACCAGGCCCAACCCTGCTTAGCTTTCGAGATCTGACGGGATCAGATGCCACAGGGCTACAACTGCAGGCAAAAATATTTAGGAAACTCAAATGCTTGGAAAAATATTCTAAAATACCAGAATGGAATATTTATTGGAAATTCAAAAGCACTCATATTTGGAAATTTGAATATATGGGATTTGTAAAACACACTTTTCAATAATTCATTGTTCTAAAGAGATACAAAGATTTAAGATGATAACTGAAAGAGAATGCAGATACAATATATTGAAAGTTATTGACTTCAGCTAGAAACATAATTAATGAGATATCAATCACTTTGAATGCTTGTTGTTAGGTGCTGTTCAGTCAAGCTGACTCATAGTGACCCTATATACAGCAGAACAAAACAGTCTCTGATTCTATGCCAGGCATATGATCTTGTTTACCCTTAAGCCCATTGTTGCAGACACTGTGTCAATCCACCTACTGGAGGGCTTTCCTTTTTTTCATTGAACCTGCCACTCTCACAAACATGATATCCATCTCCAGGGATTGTTCCCTCCTGATTGATCCCTGTTGTTGTTGTTGTTGATAGGTGCCGTCCAGTCAGTGTCCAACTCATAGGGACCGTACGCACAACTGGCCAAACACTATGTCAGTGCTTCTCTGTTGTCATAGGGTTTTCAATGGCAGATTGATTTTTGGGAGTGAGTTGCCAGGTCCTTCTCCCAAGCCTACAGCACATGGTGTTCCCAAGTGGTCTCCCATTCAAGTACTAACCAGACCTGACCCTACTTAGCTTCTGAGATCTGACGGGATCTAATGTCACAGGGATATGGCTGCAGGTGATTGGTCCCTACATGTCCAAAATATGTAAGAGGCAGTCTATCCATCCTTGCTTCCAAGGAGCACTCTGGTTGCACTTCTTCTAGGACAGATACGTTGGTTCTTTTGGCAGGCCATGGTGTATTCAATATTCATCTTCAGGACCATAATTCAAAAGAACTGATTTTTCTCCTGTCTCCCTGTTCACTCTCCAGCTTTCACAACCATATGATGTGATTGAAAATACCATGGTATGAGTCAGGCACAACTTCTTCAATGTGATGTCTTTATATTTCAAAACATTAAAGAGACTTTTTGCCACAGCTTTTCCCAAACCAATGCATCTCGTAACTGGTGCTTTCACAGGTATTAATTGTAGAACCAAGTAAAGCAAAATCTTGGACAATCTCGATCTTTTCTCCATTTATTGTGAAGTTGCGTATTAACCCAGTTATAGGGATTTTTGTTTTGTTGATGCTCAGTCCCAATCCATACTGAAGGCTATGTTCTTTCTTCATCAGTGTTTCAAAGCTTCTTCACTTTCAGCAAGCAGAGTTGTTTCACCTGCATAACACAGATTGTTAATGAGTCTTCCTCCAATCTTGATAGTGCATTCTTCTTCATAAAGTCCAGCTTCTCAGATTATTTGTTCATCATTGCTGTTGTTGTTAGGTGCCGTCAAGTCGGTATCTGACTCATAGTGACCCTCATAGGGTTTTCAATGGCTGACTGTTTCGGGATTGCCTTGGGAGTGGATTGCCAGGTCCTTCTCCCATTTCTGTGGTGCTGGGAATTGAACTCGGGACCTCATAGACTGCAGCGCAGTGATCTACCAACTGAGTTAAATCCCAGCCCTTGTTCATCATAGAAATTGAAACAATATAAATGATCATTAATTTCCATCTTAAAGAACTAGAGAAGGAAAGAAAATTTTACTCTAAGTAGAATTAACAATATAATATTAATGAGCAGGGATGAATAAAATAGAAAACAAACAATAGAGAAATTTTAAAAGAAAATATATTGGACTATACATATATCTATAAAAACTTAAAAATTAGAAATCTAAAGGGGTTATTAACCAATAAATTGGAAAGAGCAAATTGTAAGTTTTGGACCATACCTCCAGAGAAATAGTTATATCACTCCTAAATTGGTCATGATTTGGTCCTTTTTTGGCCACATACTCTATCAAGAACTTCATCTACAATTTAGAGTTCTTCCCCAGGCTCTTGGAGAGGAAGAGCTGCAGTAGGTGTTGTTGCTGTTGGGGGCTGTCACATCTGGTCCAATGCATAGTGAACCTATGTACAATAGAAGGAAACACTCCCCTATTCTGTGTCAGGCATATGATCTTTTTATGTGTAAGCCCATTGTTGCAGAAACAGTGGCAATCCACCCATCTGAGGGCTTTCCTTTGTTACACTGACCTGCCTTTCTCCCAAACATGAGGTCCTTCTCCAGGGATTGGTCCCTCCTGACTACATGTCCAAAATACACAAGATGCAGACTAGCCATCCTTGCTTCCAAGGAGCGTTCTGGTTGTACTCCTTCTAAGACAGATCTGTTGGTTCTTTTGACAGTCCATAGTATATTCAATATTTGCCTCCAGCACCCTAATTCAAAAGCATCAATTCTTCTCCTGTCTCCTGTATGATGCAACTGAAAATACCATGGCATGAGTCAGGTGCACCTTCATCTGACATACTTGACAAAATATATAGCATTGGTCAGCTCCAGGGAGCATTTGACTTCTGAATTCCCTCATTATACCTTAACTCTGTTTCATAAAATCATGTCATCGGTGGAGAAAATTAGTATATCTCAAAGATGCAGGATTTAGAAACACCATAGAACACAGGATTTAGGTAGCATGTGCCTTCCTTTTTCTTGCCCAAACCCTGTGTCAAGGCTGTTAACTCGCTCTACCTTTCACTCCTTGTCTTGCACTGTGTGTTATAAATGAATTAAATAAGTCGTGTAACATTTCAGCTCTTTCACCTGTTCCATGAACATTTCTATTCCACGATCTCTGCAATACCTTTTTTAATACTATGCTTAGGAAGCTAGTAAGATAATTTTGTATTCTACACCCCTCCATATCAGATTATCTTCCTTTTTCATATTTTCTGATATTCTAAATGGCACCAATATTTACATGAAATACTCTTACTGTATTTCCAAAAGTTTATGCCATAGCTGAGGTCAGGGATTGGCCTTTCCTTAGTACTCCTTGGTTCTTCTCCAGGATTCTTGACTGAGTCAGTTCACCTCTCAGGTCTCATAGCCACTAATTTGTTAGAGGTTATTTGAAAAATGTCTATCAAAATGTGAGGCAGAAACTATATCAGTCTTCCTGACAATATAGTTCAAAACTTCTCAGAGTACTTGGTATTAAAAGATCCTGTCTATATTCTCCTTCTCTAAATAAGTGTTAACTAGAATTTCTTTCACACAGTAGGAATATACACTGCTGTTTGAGCTGACTCATGGGGAAAGTCTCTAAAAGGAAACTATAGTATAGTGCCAATTTGCCCTGAAATAATGCACTGGCTCTGTCATAGGACACACTGATAATAGTAATAGAGGTTGAAGTACAGGTTATCTTTTGTTAGGAGAGAAGACATCTCATGCTGGGAAAACTTGATATGTAAATGAATGTACTATATTCATTGAAAGTTCAACTATAATCTTTTTTGAATGTTACTCCAGACTGCTGAGCAATTTTTTCCAATCTTCCCTTTTAAACTTACCCTGCCAAAATAAGCTTTAAAATTAACTAAGAATTGATATTCCTTTACTGCATTTCCCACTAATGTGTCCAATAAAACATTTGGTTTATTTACATTTGTATTTCAAATTCCAAGTTAGTGAAACCGGCTGTTTCGTATATTACATTTTGAATTTTTTGAAAATTTCCACTACAGAGAACTTTAGAGAGAAATGCACTTCTACAGTATAAACCTTGTGCCAAAGTGATAATTTTCTAACTAATATCTAATTGGAGACAGATTTTAGGTATTTCCAAAATTCTTTAAAAAGGTAACCATGTTTAAAAATGAAATGTAATAATTATTGACATTTTCCTCTTGTTAAAAATAAATACTATCTCTTCAGAAATATATGTTATTGTCCATGTCAGTTGTGGAATACAATTTTATCATAAAATGTTAATGTATATGATAAGTTAATATTTATAAATTAATATTTATAAAATTTTCACCTCCCTTTACTGCTGTAAACATTTCAGATTCTTCCTTAAACTTCTCCAGATGCTTTGATGACTCATTGTGTTCATCAAAGGGGATTTTCACAATAATTCCCTAGTTCTCATTTGAGTGCTTGTGAGGTGTCCTATTTCTGTTTTTTTCCACTGATCACATCCAGTCAAAAATCTTCAGCTTCAATTACACAAATTCCTAAATAGTTCGACTTCCTATTTCCACATGACTACTATAATCTTAACTCTATGGTTTTTGTTGTTAGGTGGGATTCAGTCAGGTCTGACTCACAGTGACCCCCTGTGCAAAAGAAAGAAATATTCTCTGACACTGTGCTATGCCCAGCACTGTGTCAGTGCTTCTCTGCTATTCATAGGGTTTTCAGTGGCTGATTGCTTGGGGATTGTTTCAGGAATGGGCTGCCACATCCTTCTCTCATTTTTTTGCAATGCTAGGGATCAAACCCAGGGCCTCAGAGAGTACTGTGTAGCACTCTACCAACTGAGCCAAACCCATATAGATAAGGAAAAATAAGCCAAGAAGAATAAAAGAAGAAAGTGAATAATAAAACTAGTATCACAAAATGTTAATAATTAGCAAATCTGAGTAAACAATATATGGATGATTCCTGTGTTCTACAGTGTTTCTAAACCTGCATCTCTGGGATATGCCAAATTTCTCCACTGATAACTTTTCCATTGAAACTACTTAAAAATAAAAAATTACATCTAGTTCTTGGATTGAACATTAGGTCTGCTAGCAGTATTCCATCCAAAAGAGTCCCTGTAAAGTACTTGTAAGAAACAGCCATAACCTGTTCATGAGGAAGAATCACACCAAAGCTCCAAATTCAAGGCAACCAAAATTGACCTTACACTAATCCTTCTCTACACCACAGTCAGAATAATATTTTTGATTCACCAGTCTCACTGTTCTATTATTCCACCCAGAATCCTTCTATTGCACAGTACCTCTCTGTACTAAAGTTTCTTACTGTAAAAGACTTTAAAAATCATTCTTAAAAATCTCCTATTTTCTTTCAATGCTATTTTTCATTATCATTCTCCAAAAGCCCTGCTTTCTAGCCAAAACTGGCTGTGCCTTTATGTGGGATCATCTAACAGTTTTCCATATATCCATTGCTTGACACACACATATTCCATCTGTTTGAAATGGCTTTCTGAGGGCTAGAGATGTGGATAAGCTTTAGAGTGTTTGTCTGCTACTTGCAAGGACTTGGGTTCAATACTCAGTGCCAGAGAGAAAGAGAAAGAAAAAGAGAAAGAGGGAGAGGGAGAGAGAGAGAGAGAGAGAGAGAGAGAGAGAGAGAGAGAGAGATGTCTTTCTGAATGCATGCACCTACATTTTTGATATTTTATCTACATTAATGCACTGTCCTTCCAGGGTTCTAAACACAGCAGCAAGGAGAAGGAACTTCCTGTATAAGCCATGAACATTCTCTGGGTATCATTCACATTGCTTGCCATGTATTATTCCTCCAATCTTTTAGGCTACATTATGAAGTCCTGAGACTAGAGATTTATCTCATTTCACAGAAGCTAAAACTATGATAAGTGGAAGACCATCTTGCAAGCACTCAAATATTTCTTTGTGGAGTAAATGAATAATGTAACAAATGCATAAAAAGTGAAGGAAACAACATCAAGAGTTTCACAAATGTATTAAACATCAAAGTATTTACAATTCCTGTAGTCATCCATTCTAGAAAACATTAGTCAGCTGTAAACTTTTTGGTGAAGTTGAATAAGTTCTGTTCATTATTTGTAAAATGTATTTATGATCCGTATTGTTAAAAATATATTATTTCAGTATGATAGACACAAAATAAAAATCACAAAGACAACAAATAATGTAAAAATTAAAATAGATGTTTAATTCTTTCTTCCAATATCCCATTTCCTTTCAAAAAGGCAACTCATTTTACAAAGTCCATGTATCTTTCCAGACATCATTTACATATATGTAAGCTCAGTTTTCTCTACCATTCATTGTTTTACAGATGTTAGTATTCTTATACAACCATTCTGCAACTTATGTTTCCACCGAAAACTGATTTCAGAGATCATGTTTAATGTACATATTATCCTCATTGATTATGAGATTCCTCTGTGGTTATACCATGATCCACCTATATGTGCCTGACATATTAATGGGGGTGGAGAATTTTTTCCATTCTGTGATATTACAGAACATTGCTAAATAAATATTTTATGTACAAAAATTGTAAGATTAATGCACTAAACAGGAAGTACTGTATCAAATAATTTTATCATATTTACTTTTATAATTATTATCAGATTTTCCTACATAGAGACTGTATTAGTTTTCTACTGCTGCATGTAAAAATATCACCAACTTAGAGATGTAAAGGGCCGATGTTTAGCTCAGTTGGTAAAAGGATGTTCTGCACTCTGTGAGGCCCTGGGTTCGATCCCCAGCACTGCAAAAATGGGAGAAGGACTTGGCCGCCCACTTCCAAAGCAATCAGCCATTGAAAACCCTATGAATAACAGAGAAGCACTAACATAGTACCAGGCATGGCACAGTGTTGGGGAATGTTTCATTCTGTTGTACATAGGGTTGCTAAAAGTCAGACCCAATGCAACAGCACCTAATAATAACAACATAGGTGTAGAACAATGTAATTTATTTTCTCAGTTTCATTGGGAAGGTAGTCCATACATGGTTTATCTGAGTTGCCTGCAAAACTCTAGTCAGGCTAAGTCTAGGATCTCATCTGAATGCTCAATGCAGGATGGATCTCCTTCTGAGATCACTTAGGTTGTTGGCAGAATTTCTAACCTTCTACCTAAGAACTGAGGGTCTTTCTCATAGACTGTTGGCTGAAGGCCATCCTTATCTCCTAGAAGTCAACCTCTGGGCTTTATAATGAAGCTCTCCAACAGTGCTCATCAAAATCTGCAAAACAGAGAATCTCTCAATGATAGATTTACATCTTACATGATGCAATCATTTACATGTACTTAAATACACCCTGGGAGAAGGACCCAACAACCCACTTCCAAAAATCAATCCATCATTGAAAACCTTATGAATGCAGAGAAGCACTGACAATAGTGTTTCATTATAGCCTGTTGACAATAGCCTGTTGTACGAAGGGTTGCTATGAGTTGGATACCGACTCCACATCACCTAACAACAAATAACAATACATCCTACTGCTAACTTTGCCACAGTCCCTTAGATAGAATGAAATTGCAGTTTGCACCTATACTCAGTAGGATTACTACAAGACCTGATTGCCTGGAGGTAGAAATCATGAGACTTCCCTCATACTGTGTGCCACAGATGAGGTACTGACTTAGAATCCTACCATGTGTGTGAAAGAGCCAGATACTCTGCAACCTCACCAAGTGTTTATCAAGGCCTCTATTGCTGTGAGTTTGATAACTAAAAGGCAAACAATATCACACTGTAGTTTAAATTTGCATCTTTCTTATAATAGCAAGTTTTCATATCATTTCACATACTTAAATAAAATAAATATTCTCCCTTTGTGTACCATATTCATGGAAACCTACTTTACTATATGTCTATTAGTTTCCCTTGTATTTCTTTTGTATTAATTAGAGAAATGGTTTAAGAAAAGCCACTTATCTCTAATTATGTTAAAAATATTCATTTTTATCTTGTCAAATGGATTTAGATTTTGAAATATTGCTTTCTCAATCACAGACTTTTCCTCTTTATTTTAGGATAGTTGAGAAAAATCACATAGTTCGAGTTACTCTTCTTTACATAAAGTCTAAGGTGGAAGATTTAAACTTAAGCTTAAAAAATACACAGGGTAAAATTCATAATTTATAATCTACTAGAAAGACTTTCTAAATAAGAATTCTGTGTTAAATGAGGTTGGGAATTGAATTTAGGTACCACATAATGGTAAACTATGGGTGAGGGGAGAAGCCTTGATATGGGCCAATAATTGGAATTCCTAAAGAGAGAGCCAAGCTCCCTTCCCCAGACAAGAAAGTCACCACTCATCTGAGCCCTCTCAGGACAAGTAGGATGGAATTTGTTATTTCCAGCCTTTCCACTGTAGCTGAGAGGTAGGAAGACTGGATTCAAAAGTCACATGTTGTTGTTAGGTGCCCTAAGGCATGTCCAACTCGTAGCGACCTTCATAGGGCTTCCAATGGTTGATTGTTTTGGGATCATCTCAGGCATGGATTGCCATGTCCCGCTCCCATTTTTGTGGTTCTAGGGATCAAACTCAGGGCCTCAGATAGCATGGAGCAGCGCTCTCCCAACTGAACTAAACCACATCACCCAAAAGTCACATATGGGGTAATGTTTCCCTGGGTCCTTCCTCTGAAATTTCAGGTGTATCCATAGAACTTTAAATCTCACTTTCCCCATTCACTTTTCTTTTTGGTCTTTTTGGAGTCTACTAATGTCACATATTTAACTCATCTTTTTAGTTCCTGGCTCCTCAGTAAAATTTAAGCTCCATCGCAAAAGAAATTTTGCTGCTCAAATCTTTCTTGATTCTTTATAATTGAGCACTGTGCTGCCTGGCAATCAGCACAGCATGTCTCCAGTAACAGTCTTAATGAAAACATATTTTTATTTGTAGTATATGTGCTTATTTACTTGCAGTAGTGGGGGCTGAATCCAAGGCTTTGTGGACTTTATGATGTTCTACCACTGAACTGCACTCCCAGACCCATTTTTACTTTATTTATTTATTTTTATCTTGAGACAGGGTCTTGCTAAGTTGTGTGGGCTGCCTGTGTCTAGAACCTGCGATTCTCCTGCCTCTAGCTCCCCAGTCACTGGGATTACAGGATTGCTCTACCACACCAGCTGAACACATTTTTAAATGGAACACTGAATGAAAATATTTGATAAGAAACACAGGATAATAGCAGATATGCCAAGAAGTAGAAGAAAATACCCCTCAGCCTTTTCTAAAGAGAAATCAGTAAAAAAATGAGGAAATAAATCAACAAATCGAGACCTTAAATTATGGTAAAACAGTAGAATGTGAGCAAAAGGAAGTTGTTTGCCAAGAAAAATTACTTAATTTACATTAAAATTTGTACAATAAATGAGCAGCAGTAAAGAACAGAATATATCCATCTAAAAGAAACTTGAACTGTCATAACATAAAAATTACTATGATTTCATTTCACCAGTCTCCAAAGCATCAGCTGCCAGGGGGTAATTTCCGCCTGGAACTCACAATCATTTAGAACTTGATCTACTCCACTATGTCTGTAGCCATAGCACCCTGGCACCCAATCCTGCATGGTTTCAGAAGCTAAACAGGGTCGGCCTGGTTACTCCTTGGATGGAAGACCACCTGGGAACACCACATGCTGCAGGCTAGGGAGAAGAACATGACAACCCAGTCCTAAAACAATCCACCAATGAAAATCCTACAAAGAGCAAAGACAAAAGTGCCTAGCATGGTGGCTGAGTCAGATCTGACTCGATGGCACCTAATAACAACAACATATTCCACTAGAGAAAACAATTCTTCCATGAGAAGAAAATAGATAATCTATCTGCATTTGATCCTTTTCTCTTTTTTATATTATCGTATTGTCTTAAGGAAGTCATATGTGAAAAATCCAAGGTTTCCCATTTAACGTAAATGAGGATACTCAATATAATCTTAAAATTAATTTTAGCTGGGCGCAGTGGTGCACACCTGCAATCCCAGTCATTTAAGAGGCAGAAACAGGAAGATCACAAGTTTCAGGCCAGAGGCAGCCGGTATAATTTGGTGAGACCTTTCCTCAAGATTATAAATAGTTCCATGGTAGAGCACTTATGAAGTATGCATAAGGCCCTGAGTTCAACCCCTCACTACTATAAAATAATTAAGTTAATTAATTTATTTACTTTAATTGGACTCTTCAATTTTGTCTTGTAGAAAACAGAAGGCTTTATGATAGAATTCTCAAAAGGCCTACCGTTAAATTTTCCTTTTCTAATAACTAGACATTTTCAGAATTATACAAACCTAATTATTTAAACCTAATATTATTATTCCATTATAAATATAATGTATTCATATATATATATATATATATATGTGCCCAGAGCTTGACCCAGAAGCTAGTACATGCTAGACAAGCACTCCTTCACAGAAATGCAACCTCAACCCCTTTTTATAATTTTTTTGTTTTTGTTTTTAATTTTGAGACAGTGCCTCACTAAGTTGGACAGGCTGCCTCTTTCCTCGAATTCCCAATACTCCCACCTCATCCTCCCAAGTTGCTGGGAAGACAGGCAAGAGTCATGGCACCAAAAGTGTTCCATTATTTTTAATGCAGGCTCAAGCAATGTGAAAATCATAATGTAAATTGAAACAATGAATTGAAAGTGGATAAAATATAGTTGAATGTAATACCATATTTAAAATAAAAATAAAACTCTAAAAAGCAACACTTTCCAAGTACATGTGCAGCCAGAAGAATAATGTCCTTGAACACGGTAATTAATTGAAAAAGTCACCATAATAAGCCAAGGCTTGGCTTGACAGTTCCATTCAATACTTCAGGAGGGAGAAAGTGAGGGAGATGTAAATTATTTTCCTACTTCAGGAAAAGCAATGTAGCCCCAATATTAAGAAGAAATCACCTAAGACTGCAAAGCCATATAAGTTTTAAGTATATGCTGCCCTTCAGCTGCCAGCACATATTTAATGGTTGATTTCAATTAAACTAGTAATTGGATTCTCAACAAATCTCATAGAGCAGAGCACAGAGATTTTGTTACTTATTTTGTTATTAGAGATTCTGCAATACTTAGCAAATAGGAACTCAATAAATATTTCTCAAATAATAATTATCAGAAGTTCCTATGTAAGATTATTATTCCTGCTATTCCAAAATATGAAACCAAATACTTATAAAAATAATGGTGATTATTTCTGGTGGTAGCATGAAGGATTAAATTTGATTTTTCTTTGGGTAGCAGATGGAGGTTTCACATAACAATTTGATTTTGAATTTGAATTCCTCTCTACTTAACCAAAAATGAACTTTTTACTTCCAGGAAAATCCAGTCAATTCGATTTTTCCCAAAATTCATTTCAAGATTGAAATTCATTCAACTAACAATGAAAACTCAGCTCCATTATGCCCCCATATCTTCCTCTTCCTCTCTTAGGTCTCTGTCCACATTATCAGCCAGTTGGCTGCAGTCACTGGGCCCTGAACACTGACTCCACACTTCCTTCCATTCATCATCAGAATCCACTGAGACATGCCTGTCATGCTGCTTAGTTGGTGACAGGTACACAACTTGGTATAGAGCAATAGATACAGCTTCCAGAATAGGTCCATAATTGCCTCCTGACAATGCCTTTGGAATAGAGACAGACTCTTTACTCTAAAATTCTTACAAAATCATGTGGAATTTATTCCACTACTACAACCCCTCAAAGCTTCGTCTCGAGGGATAAGTCATTTTTCAGAAACTTGCATCTGTAATTAAAGCTATTGCTCTTTCATCTATTTCTCCACCGGACTTTGGAAGTTTTCTCACTTGCAGGTGTCAAGCAAAATCACCTACTTTTATGTGGTAGTTCCAAAGCTGGCACGTGCCATACCAATCTCCAAAGCACAAGGCATAGAGCCTAGAGTATTCCTGGTGGTCCACACTTCTATTTATCATGTTATCTTCATTTTAGTTGCATTATGTAATAAGTTTGCTGCATATAATTATTAGTAGGAAATTATATATACAAAATTAATAAATTTATATCTACATAAGTGTCAGTACCCCAAGTATTAATAAAATTGAGTCACATAAAATGTGACATTTGTGCTTTGTGGCATAAATGTATGCATTGAGTTCTGAAAGAAAACACAAGGCCTGGTTTTCCAAAGCATTCTCTTAGTCAAAGGAAATCCTTTCTATTGAACAGTATTATTTCTCGTTTGAATTTTAATAATCTATTTTGCAACTCAAAGATAATAATTTGATGTTTTATTTCTGTATCTTACCAAATTGTGAATAATAGTCTCTGCATAAAATGTTTTAACATTTTACTTTAGAAAATAATTATTTCAGCAGTTTTGTCTACAGTACTATTTGTATGTTATTTGGGGGAGGGCTAATTTCCCTTTGGCTGGGATTTAACTCACTGGTAGAGTGTTGCTTATTACTCTCTGAGGACCTACATTCAATCCCCAGCACCACAAAAAATGGGCGAAGAACATGGGAATCCACTCCCAAAGCAAGCCTGAACCAATGAGTCATTGAAAACCCTATTAAAGTCACTATGAGTTAGGCCCAACTCGAAGACACCTAACAACTACAACAATTTCCCTCTACCTATAATTTTAGATTTCTTCAATTCCTTAAGCTTTAGAAAAACAGTGTGTTCTTCCCTTTTTGTTTTCTACCTCTAGCTCTTTGCACATATCATTATATTTGGTTTTGTCTTCTCAAGATGCTTTATGAGATCTTCTGTTCCTTAATTTCATCATCTCTTCCTTTTATGTTAGCTGTTTGATATTCAAGGCCAAGTTTCAGAGGCTGTCTTAACACATAATTTGGTCTTTTCTTTTTTCCTATCTTTTCAATAACCTTTTGCTACCTCATTAATGATGTCTTTGAAGTCATGCCACAGCTCCTCTGGTCTTCTATCAGTAGTCTCTAATGCATCAAACTTGTTCTTGAGGTTGTTTCAAAACTCAGGTGGGATATACTCAAGGTCAGACTTTGGCTCTTATATACTTGTTCTAATTTTCTTCAGCTTCAGTTTGATCCTGCATGTGAGCAGTTAAGGGTCTGATCCACAATCAGCACCTGGTCTTGTGGTGACATTTGATATTGAACTTTTTCCATGGTTTATTTCCAAAACTGTAGTCAATTTGGTTCCTGTATGTTCCCTATGCAGCCTGCAACTCTACTACTTTGGCATCCAATCCCATCAGATCTCAGAAGATAACCAGGGTCAGGCCTGGTTAGTACTTGGATAGGAGACCGCCTGGGTACAGCAGGTGCTGTAGGCTTGGGAGAAGAACTCAGCAATCCACTCCCAAAAATCCATCTGCCATTGAAAACCCTATGAATAGCAGAGAAGCACTAACAGTAGTGTTTTGCCTGTTGTACATAGGGTTGCTATCCTGATTGCATGTTTGAACTATTTCAGATTGCAGGAGTTGTTTAAAAAAATTCTTCCCTGTCTTCATGTGTAGCCATAGTGGTGGGTGCATAAATTTGAATAATGGTCATACTAACTGGCCTTCCTTGTAGGTTTGTGGATATTATTATATCACTGAAAGCATTGTACTTCAGGACAGATCCTGAGATATCTTTTTGGGATGATGAATGCAACCACATTTCTCTCTATGTGTGATTCCCAGCATAGCAGACCATACGATTATCTGATTCAAAATGGCCCACGCCAGTCCACTTTAGCTCACTGATGCCTAGAATGTCAGTGTTTACATGCTCAATTTCCCTTTTGACAACTTCTAATTTTCCTATGTACTAGGTAAATTCAATGTTCTAATTATTAATGGATGTTTACCCTTGTCCTCCTCATTTTGAGTCATGCAGGGAAAATTTTAAGTGATTCAGGAAACATCAAAATAAAATGGAAGGAATACACAGTCCTTACACCAAAAAGAACTGGTCAATGACCAACCATTTCAAGAGGTTGCATATAATCAGTAACCAATGGTACTGACGGACAAAGTGAAAACTCCCTTGAAAAAACTGGCAAAACACAAGCCTCCAGGAATTGATGGAACAGCAATTGAGATGTTTCAACAAACAGATACAGCACTGTGGGTTCTCACTTATGTATTTTGGACATCTTGCTGTGAAAGACCAAGGGACATCATGTTTGGAGAGGGGTACATCAACAAAAATTAGGAAGACCCTCAACTAGGTGGATTGACACAGTGTATGTGACAATAGGCTTACACATAAAAAAGATGATATGCCTGACACAGAATTAGGGAGTGTTTTATTACATTGTACATAGGGTTGCTAAGAGTTGGACCTGATTTAATGGCACCTAAGAACAACAACATAATTTTGGATAATTTTGTTCACAATGAATTAACAGAATAGTATGATGAACAACCTTTATCTGGGTTGACTTATTTATTAACATTGTCATATTTGTGGTCTTTTTCTCTGTCAGTCACAATTCTGAAATTTTACTAATGTATAGTAGATATTGTTACTTCATCCTTCAATATTTCAAGGTGTATCTAAAATAAGGGCAACCTCTTACATAACCAAAATTCCAATATCACATGCAAGAAATTTAATATTAACTAATGTAATATTATCCAGTACACAGTTCCTATTGTCCAATGTTCCCCAAATATTCTTGATAAATTGCCTTCCCTCCCCTGAGGATGTGACTGCCACTTCTGCATACATTTTGCCTTCCGTTACCACTTGCTCAATCCTACAAGTATAAATTTTTAAATCAAAATCACCATTTCTATAACAGTACCAAAAGCAAACCAACCACCACAAGAACATACCACAAATACCTATCAAACCCATAGATGAAAACGTCAAGATTACCTTACACTGGTTGTTCTGCTTAGACTACATCTCACTGAATGTGTACTGTCAGAATAAGTGCTCAAGTTCCTTGGATCATATTTTACCTTCCGTGCTGGCTAATTTTATTCATGAACTTTACTGAGATTAGGTAAGGCAAGATAGCTGGCAAAACATGATTTCTAGGTACACCTGTGAATGTTTTTCCAGGAAAACGTGGTATTCAAATCATTTCACTGGGTAAAGAAGATCTTTTCTGACCAAAGTGATCAAGCACCATCAAATCCACTGAATGCAAAGGTAGAATGAAAAGACAGAGGAAGGGCAAATTCTCTCTGCTTAAGCTGGGACATCTTTCACTTCCTGCTCTTGGACATTTGAGCCTCTAGGTCTTAGGCCTTCACACACAGCCTGGGACTTAAGCTATCAACTTCCCCCATTCTCAGGCCCTTCGGCTTGGTCTGCAACCACACAAGTGACATTTTTAGGACTTCAACCTGCAGGCAGCCCTCTCAGCCTCCACAAAGACATAAGCCAATCTCATAATGATAAATCTTTCTTCATATGTATTTTTATCTATGTCTGTATCCATGTCTTCTTCATCTTAACCAATTTGACATAAAGCTAAGTGGTGACCAAGAAGGTCCACACTCCCTGTAAGTACACTTGAGGTTTCTGCCTGCCTTTAGGTCCCACTTCCCCTTTCTTAAAGCATTTATTTTAGAAAATTTCTCATGGTAAATATTTTCTCCACATCTTTGAAGCATAAATCTCTTTAAACTGTCCTGTCATTTTTAAGGTCCATAACTGTCTTTCCCAGGACCTGGAAGCCATGCCTTTGTAATGTTATCAAGAAATATAGAGACCCATGTCCCAATCTCTGTGGGAAGGAAGAGGCCTAACTTCCTTTTTACCCAAAGTAACTTTTCTAGTGCTAAATATTTAAGTAGCTTTTTTTGCATCAAATTTCCATTGAAAACTAATGGATTTGTAAAGTTATATTTTATGTAAGAATTTGCCTTTATGATCAATTTTATGCCATTTAAAATATTCTATTCCCTTTATTATTTTTTGATGCCTTTAATATATTTTTAGTCAAATCTGTTTTCCCTTTGGTCATTCCATAATTTAATGTAATACAATGATTTGTCTTTTTTCCAATTTATTTTCTGTGTTTAATTTTTTATTTTATTCCTTCCTTATTTATTTATTTATTTTTGTTCATTTTTTTCTTTGGATTGGATCATATATGTTTTGAACATTGTGTTTTGGTTTGGATTTCAGTTTTTGGTTTTCAGGATTTTTTATTTTTCTAATTATGACTAAGAAATTGCATCAGATCTGCAAACTCTTGTGTGCAATTATTTAATTTGGTTTCAGACAAATATTACAGGTTTATTCTTTGTGGATGGTATGTATGAATAATTTTTTATTGAATACATTTTAATTCTCATATCATTTTATTCTTACTGGAGACATCTATTTTTTTTTATTTGCTCTGTAATAGCTGATCTTTCTGGATCAGATTTCCTATACAAATAAGGTGAAGGCTGGGGAGATTGACTTACAAGCTTTATGATTACTACCTGACATGTCATTAATAGTTTTACATGACATGAACAAAATTTGATACAGTACATTTCAGATATGAATTTGCTTAACCGCAAAAAAATACAAAGGCAATAAAGCACACATCCAAATGCAGTTTTTCTGTAGCTCTTGCAAGTACCAGGTGTAAATTCAAAATTCTATACCCATAATCACCTCAGGGACCTTCCTTGTTTCTAAGACACGATTTCACACTCTGCCTTCCATTTCATTAGCCTCCTACTATGGCTACCAAGATATCAGTGTGTCTCATAGTTGGTAGTTCTCATATCTACATACAGTGTTAGCCAGTTAGCAAATCTACTAACTTAATATACCCAAGAGGCAGGATTGCAAACAAATAAACTGAGAACTTATATATGCTCTTCCACAGATTTGGCATAAGGCTTAGGGAACTACCATTTTCCTAGACATAAATCTAAAATCTAATCATAATTGTAGAGGTTTTGTGGACTGAAATTAGTTATTGAGACTATAAAACTATTGAATGTTTTTTCAATATATTACCCTTATTTGCCTTTATGTTATTGGCAATTTTTTTAAATGGGCACATCCTAATTTATAATTAAAATTAATTTTAACTAAGAAATATAGAAGGGCATAAATCTGTCATGTTGTGATATATCGGGGTATTTAATATCATTTTTCCTACTGTCTAAAATATTGAAGTGTCTAATTAGGTCATTTTTAAGTTTCCCTCCAGAATGTTAGTCAAATCATTTCTTAATCTGTGCTTATGAGAAAAGAAAGTATATTTGAAACATCTAATATAGTACCTGGGCTGGGATTTAGCTCAGTGGGTAGAGCACTGCGCTGCAGTCTCGGAGGCCCCAAGTTCAATTCCCAGCACCACAAAAATGGGAGAAGGGCCTGGCAATCCACTCCCAAGGCAATCTTGAAACAGTCAGCCATTGAAAACCCTATCAGGGTCGCTATGAGTCGGATACTGACTCGACGGCACCTAACAACAACAACAATATAGTACCTATGCATCTAAAAAAGCCAACTCCTTGGTCACTAATGCCCTTGAAGGCAGGGGTTTTATCTCTCATGTTTTCTTTCAAATCCTGATACTCCACACAGGTGACTGGAACAGAGAAATCAGTCACTATTTTCTAAAATGTTTAATAAATATTTGAATTTAATCTCAGGGAGTAGATTTATTATTATTATTGTTGTTGTTGTTGTTGTTGTTGTTGTTGTTATCATCACATCTTCATCATCATTATTATTGTAAGGACTTTGACCTTTCCAGTATCTACCTGCAGTATCTGAGTTGACTTATTAGCTATATAAGCTTTATTATTATCTTCAGTCATAGCATGAAGGAAATTTGAAAACATACCTGTATAGCTCATTAGAAATAGAAAGGAA
>VMDO01032804.1:0-18474 GCA_007922755.1 Pedetes capensis
TCGAGTCAATGTAGGCTTTGGAATGTCTCAAAGGTTCATTAATTAGTGGTGCCAGTCACCCCTGGAAGTGGAGAGAAAGCACAGTCCATCTCCCTTTTAAAAATTCAAAGATAAACTGGGTGTGGTGGCGCGCATCTTTCATCCCAGCAACTTGGGAGGCTGAGGCAGGAGGATCACAACTTGGAGGCCAGAGGCAGCCTGCGTAACTTAGCAAGACTGTCTCAAAATACAAAGTAAAAAACAGGCAGGGGGTGTGGCTCAGTGGCTGAGTGCTTGCAAAAAGCATGCGTGAGCCCCCAGGCTCAACTCCCCAGAACTGCCACAACAGCAGCAGCAGCAACAAGCGAAGGCAGGTTTCCGTTCTGCGTGAGAAACGGTTAGAATCTCGAGTTCCCAGCCCCCTGTCCGTGAGCAGAGCTGGGCCTACAGAAGAGGGGAGGTGTTCTCTGAAACGCAACCCAAGGGAGGACCTGTGGTTTCTGGGGAGGCAGGGCCAGCCGAGAACAGAGCTACCACGCTGACCCCAGGGCGTCAGAGGCCCTGCTCCCTTCCCTGCCTCCACTCCAGCTGTGGCCACGCATGCTGTGGACAATCAGAGGACCCTTCTGAGCAGCCTCGGGGGACAGACTGGACAGTACTGAGCTGGCCAGCTTCTCATGGTGTGGGGACTTGCGTGTTGCTATGAGGCTGAAAGCTACGTCCTTGGTGTTTCAGGTCCCAGCAGGGCCAGCCATGGGGGACAGGTTTCAGCTGAGCTTCCAGACTAAGACAGACTAGGGAGAAGGACCTGGCAGCCCACTCCTGAAACAGCCATTGAAAACCCTATGGATAGCAGAGAAGCACTGTCAAATACAGTGCTGGAAAATGAACCCCCCAGGCTGGAAGGCATTGAAGAAACAACTGGGGAAGAGTTGCCTCCTCAGAACAGAGTCGACCTTATGATGGGGATGGAGTGAAGCCTCTGGGACCTCCTTTTGCTGATGTGGCATGACTCAAAAATGAGAAGACACACAGTGACTGCAACCATGGCTGAAACACTGTCAGGTAGTGTTCTGTTCTGCTGTACTTAGGGTCACTATGAGTTGGACCCGACTGGCTGGCACCCAACAATCACCACAAAGGAAATGGCTCAGCTACGTCACCCCACGGTAAGTCAAGCCCACCTGTCTGGAACTCTGAGGAGCCGTTTGAGTTTTTTACTCTCAAATGTGAACAGATAACCAACGACCAGCAGGCTGCTGAAGGAAACCTTCCAACATGAAAGAGAGAGAAAATAATGGGAAAGAGAAACAAGGAACAGAGAAACAGAATAAACTGAGCCTACGAAGGAGAGATAAAGACGCCAAAACTATCATTGATACGCCCAGAGAAACGAGAGAAAATGCAGTATTCATTAAAAAAAAAAAAAAAAAGAAGAAGCCAGAAGGAACACTGAAAGGATTAGAAACACCTTAGGTTTTTTTGGAACATAAAGGAAAGACTTGTGAAGAAGTTAGGAAAACAAAATGAAAACCAGGGGTGGTGGCGCCCACCTGTAATCACAGCACTTGAGAGGTAGAGGCAGGAGGATCGCTAGTTCCAGGCCAGCCTGGACCATGCAGTCAGACGTTATCTCAGACAGACAGACAGACAAATAACAACAACAACAAAATTAAGACCGTTTCCTAGAATGTAGACTTAAGAGAACAGAAAGATGGAAAATTGGGGAGAAAAGATTTTTTTTTAATTCAAAGACTATTCCAAAACACCTAATTAAAAATTTTGCATTTTATGAACTAGAAAGAAAGGTGGGCTAGGGTTTAGCACAGTGGTAGAGTGCTACTCCACACTCTCTGAGGGCCTGGGTTTGATTCACAGCACCGCAAAAATGGGAGAGGGAAGTGGCAACCCACTCCTGAAGCAACCCCAAAACAACAAGCCAATGAAAACCCTATGACGGTTGCTGTGAGTCAGACAAGACTTGACAGCACCTAACAATAACACGGTCTCAGAGGTGTCAGTACATGGGGAGGAGAAGACATGGCAGAGCAGAGCTGTTCACCTCATGGCTGACGGGGAAGCAGAGAGAGGGGAGACAGGAAGATGCCAGGGCACTGTACAGCACCTAACAACGATGACAACAAAGAAAGGTGGAAAACAGAAATTAGAGGGAAGGAACCTTCAGGAAAATAATTCTGGAAATAGTTTAGGATTCTCTGGATCAAAGGGGTACCACAATGGATCAAAACAGATCCAAAGGTACTGTAGGCTTGGGAGAGGGACCCAGCAACCCACTCCCAAAAATCAATCCACCATTGAAAACCCTATGAATAGCAGAGAAGCACTGACAATAGTGTTTCGCCTATTGTACGTAGGGTCACCATGAGTTGAACACCAACTTGATGGCACTTAACAAAAGGAAACTCAAGTCACCCGAGAGCCCGAGAGGAGACACAGACAATGGCAGAGCCTGGGAGCTGAATTAGTTTAAGAACCCAGAAAAAAAAATAATGAACTCCAAAGAAACCAAAACGTTGTACTGGAAACAAAGGGCAATCGCAGGAGGGTGCCTGGCTGAGCAGTGGACGGGGCTCACATGGTCGTAACAATGCATGAAAGAACAATGATGAAATAACATTCTGGTGTATCTCTGTCGGGAGGGTGGAAAATGGGAAAAGGTAGATAAGGGCTTAATCCGTATCCTCCGTGGTCCACAGTGAAGAGCAGATAAGCAAAACAGGGGCAAACTAACAAGCAAAGAATGCCAACAGTGTAAGTACATTACTCAGAACTGGGGACAATTACAAAAGAACCACCTAGAACACTTCAAAGTGGTTGTCATTTGAAGAGGGAAAGGAAGTAAGTTTGTGTTTGAGGAAGCTCAACAAAGAACAGCTATTTTTTTTTGTAAAAAACTTTGGCTCCTAAAACTTTGCATGTACGATTCTGACAAAGCCAAAATTTACAGCATCAGTAACTGTACTCGTCTGAGAAAGGACAAAGTGTATTACTAACCTAACCCAAACAATGCAGGACCAAGGAGAGGAGAGAGCCGGCCCACCCACGGGAGTGGCACATGCTTACCAAGGACCTCACTCTGTGCTGGTTACAGTGTCTGGGTCTCTTCCTGCACTTTAAATGAAGGCAGAGACTAAAAAAAGCTAAGTTACAAATGTGCTTCAGGTCAGATCTTCAATAATGAAGAGAGCTGCACTCAGGCCCAAGGGTGTGAAAGTGCCCGCAGCAATTACACCATCCCGTGCTTCCTGTTAGACTTCAACATGGAACACGGCACCTCTAATAATAAGGTGTCTTTCATGTGGTTCTGGGGAGGAATGCAGTGAGAGATTTTTTCTAAATCTCTAGTTTTATTTGTCTACAGTATTTCTGCCTGCAGCGGTAGCCCTGTGGCATCCGATTCCGTCAGATCTCGGAAGCTAAGCAGGGTCGGGCCTGGTTAGTACCTGGATGGGAGACCACCTGGGAACACCAGAAGCTGTAGGCTTGGGAGAAGGACCTGGCAACCCCCTCCCAAAAATCAATTTGCCATTGAAAACCCTATGAACAGCAGAGAAGCACTGACAATAGTGTTTCCCCTGTGGTACAGAGGGTCACTATGAGTCGGATACCGACTCGACAGCACCTAACAACAACAACAACAACAGTATTTCTAAATTAGCTCTATTTAAGTGATCTAAAAGTTACAAAAAATCATGTGTATATTCCAAATTCTTGGATATATAACGTCTCTCAACATAATTCTCAGCACACCGAGGAGAGGCACCCTATCTGTTAATTATTTCTCTACTCAGGTACTGTGCAAGAGAGATATTGCTTCGCTCCAAGGCAAATGCAGGTGAACCAATGCTTTATATGCAGACCTTTAAAGGCAGCACACTCTGCCTGCTTCTGGTTTACTTAGGTGGCTTCCATCCCTTCTGGTAAAATAATCATTTTTTAAAATGTCAGAGCGGAAGATATTCCTGCCCTTGCATTAACTGGTTCCCTGTAATGCAGGCAAGCACACTGCCTTGTAGTGGATGGACTGACTGCCCATTAGTTTCTGTTGTACCCTCTACACGACATGTCTGTACAGGGCCATGTTGTCGTTGTCGTTGTCATTGTTGTTGTTGTTAGGTACCATCAAATCGGTATCCGACTCATAACAACTCTGTGTATAATAGGCAAAACACTATCGTCAGTGCTTCTCTGCTGTTCATGGGGTTTTCAATGGCTGACTGTTTTCTGGGAGTGGGTTTCCAGGTCCTTCAAGCCTACAGCACCTGGTGTTCCCAGGCAGTCTCCCATCTAAGGACTAAGCATGCCTGACTCTGCTTAGCTTCCCATATCTGACGGGGTTGGAGGCCACAGTGCTACGGCTGCAGGGTTACAGGGCCATAGGTACCACAAATTCAAAATGTCGCATGCAAAAATTCTGATCATCCAGATTGCCTCCACATCCCCCGGCTCGACCACGCTCTCTGCTGAAAGTTTTCCAGCCTTTACATTATCAACACTCTGCAGTTACTGAACAGCCTTGAGTAATTCCAAGGCCTCACACCTGCACTCGTCCCAGAGGTAAGGGAGTAAGGAAGCCCTACCTCTGAGCTGAAGAAAGAGCTCTTCATGAGCACGGCTGGGAGTACTCGGTGTGAATGCTCCTCTGGGTGGTTCTGCAGTGTTCTTTAAAAACAAATGGTCGGGACCTGATGGAGAGTCCACTCGGAACAGGTGCTGCTCTAGGCGTTTTGGGTACTTCCCGTGGCCATCAAGTCATCTCACAAAGCAGACTCATCCTCATTCCACAGAGACAGAGAGGGAAATGGAGAGGGGAAAGACAGACAGACAGACAGAGACTGACAGGCAGGCAGAGAGAAAGTGTGCACCAGAGGGAAATCAGAATTTGAAAACAGACAAAGTTCAGGGCACTTCTGCCACCAACTGCAAATTTAGGGATCCCCAAGAATACCTTCAGTTAACTGGAAGGACCCACCAAACTCTGTGAAAGTTGGGCAGGAAGAGAAGGTAACTCTTACAATATCAGGCCTGCAGTTGCACCACTGTGGCATCCGATCCCATCAGATCTCAGAAGCTAAGCAGGGTCGGGCCTGGTTAGTCCTTGGATGGGAGACCGCCTGGGAACACCAGGTGCTGTAGGCTTGGGAGAAGGACCCGGAAACCCACTCCCAAAAATCAATCCGCCATTGAAAACCCTATGAACAGCAGAGAAGCACTGACAGTAGTGTTTCGCCTGCTGTACGCAGGGAAGTACTGAGCTTGAGGAGGGAGGCCACCTGAAGACACAGACAGACAGACAGACAGACAGACAGGAGGCGTGGCCTGACGGCTTCCTAGTTCCTTGCTCCGGATGGGTGCATTGGTAAATCCCACCACATACTCAAGGAAGAAATATCACCGCCGTCCAAAATCTCTCCGAGAATAGAGAAGCAGAAGGAACATGCCAGACCCCTCACCCCTCGTACAGGGCTAGCGCTGTTCCTGCACCGAGACCCCAAGCAGGAGAACCACAGAACAGGACCCGCCATGGCCACAGATGGAAAAGCAAGAAAACATCAGCAAAGCAAACCCAACAATGCGTGAAAAGAGTTACACAGCATGACCCGGTGGGACTTTTTTTTTTTTTTGGCGTGTGTTTTGTTTTTTTGAGACAGGGTCCCCCCAGGGAGCCCAGGCTGGCCTGACATTCACAATCTTTCTGGCTCGGCCTCCCGAGCGCTGGGGTGACAGGTGGGCATCAGCTCTGAGGGGGCGGATCCTAGACACGGATTCACCAGGCTGGCTCAGCCTCCAAAAGTCAACTAAAGAAACCCATCACATTAGCAGGCTGCGGGAAGCAGAGGCGAACGCACTGAAGCCCACACTGGGGTGGGCAGGGTAAAGACGCGCAGGGACCAACTGAGAGAGGCCAAACAGCCACGCTGAGCAACAACAGACGGACAGGAGTCCTGGGCTGTAATGCAAAGGATGACTGCTCAACAGCAGGAAAAGGACTAGAAGAACTCTGAATGGTTTTTTTTTTTTTTAATGGTACTGGGGGTTGAACCCAGGGCCTGGTGCTTGCATGCTCTGCAAGTGCTGGACCACTCAGCTGCACCCCCAACCCATTTTTTTTACTTTTTGAGACAGGGTCTCACTAAGTTATGGAGACTACCTCTGGCCTTGAACTCGAGATCCTCCCATCTCCACCTCCCGGGCCGCTGGGATGACAGGCGTGCGCCACCGCGCCGGGCTTATGAATGACTCTTGAAGATGCTCCATCCTTACGGAGGGGAAGGAGGGCTCCACCCCTGGGCATGGACTGTGCAAAGTGACTTCTTTCTAAAGAGTACGGTGTGGCCGTGAGGTCACTTCGCTGCAGAGAACTGAGCAGCAGGACTCTGCGAGCGGACGCTGGCCGGCATTCGTGGTCGCCCACCCCGCTGGCGGCGCCTACACGGCCTTGACATGACGCGATGAAGTGGCGCCTTGCCTCTGTGATCTCTCACCCAGACGCTCACAACCCAGTCTTACGTGAAAGACATCAAACAAACTTCAACCACGGGCATCCTATAGAATAACGCACGGGGAGGCCTCCAAACGGCCAAGGTCATCAAAAATAAGGCCAGCCTGAAAACAGCCACAGCCAGGAGGAGCCTGAAGGGGAAGGATAACTGAGGTGTGTTGTCCTGAATGAATGCCCATGTGTCTCTCAGCTGGTCGTGCTGTGGGCTTGCGAGTTTCTGTGATGCTGAAAGCAATGCCACCGGTATCTCAGATCCCAGCAGGGCCACCCATGGTGGACAGGTGTCAGCTGAGCTTCCGGACAAGGGGGGAAGGACTGGGAAGTCCATTCCCAAAACAATTAGCCTTCAAAAACCCTATGAACAGCAGAGAAGCACTGCCAAACATGGTACTGGAAAATGGGCTGGAAGGCGCTCAAGAGAGGACTGGAGAAGGGTTGCCTCCTCAAAGTAGAATGGACCTCAAAGACAGGACTGGAGGGAAGCCCCGGGCCCTCCATTTGCTGACGTGACACGACTCAAAATGAGAAGAAACACAATGACTGCAACAATGGGCTCAAACAGGGAAAGATCGTGTGCCTGGCACAGTGTCGGGCAGTTTTCCCTTCTGTTGTACAGAGGGTCACTAAGAGGTGGGCCCACCTCAACCGCACCTAATGGCAACAAACATCCTGAGTGACACTGACTGAAAGAGGACAAGTAAAGCCTAAGAAAAGCCGAATAAACTATAGACTTTAGTTAAAGATGACGTATCGATTGACATATCGTTCAAAGACGGTAACACACGCACCGTCACAAGGTAAGATGTCGATAACAGGGCAAACCTAGGGTCTACGAGAACCCCCTGTTCTACAATTTCTGTGTAAAGCAAGAACTGTTCTTAAAGTTTATTTTTTCTTTAATTTTGCCGTGCTGGGGTTGAACCCAGGGCCTCGCGCCTGCATGCTTTGTACATGCTGGAACACTGAGCTGCACCCCAGCCCATTTTGTCACTTTTTGAGACAGGGTCTCCCTAAACGACGCAGACTGCCTCTGGTCTCGACCTTGCGATCCTCCCGCCCCCGCCTCCCGGGCCGCTGGGGTGACAGGCGAGCGCCACCACGCCCGGCTGCGATGTTGTTCTGTTTGAGCCCACGGTGGGAGCCGCTGCGTTTCTTCTGATCGCATCAGCAAAATGAGGTCCCAAGGACTTTCCTCCATTCCTGCCGTTAAGGCTGACTGTACGCTGAGGAAGCAGCGTTTCAGGAGTATGTCAGAAGCAGGAAGCTTGGAAGTAGCAGTGGCATAACTGATGAAGGTGCTGAATAGCTGATATCTATTCTCAGTTACGTAGGCACTAAGTGACAGGTTTGGTGGATGCCTCTCGTTTTTAGGGTTTGTATTGTGTTTCTCTCTGTTTTTGTCTTTTGGTTACATCTCTGCTTTAGAACACCTATACCCTTAAAAGCAGGGCTCATCTATAAATGGCTAGCCTACTTATTAAATAGGATCTCACATATTCTGAGGAGGATCAGGGAGACATGTTTTCATATATGCCTCAGGAAAACGTTTCCAGTTACAGTGCAGGGAGAGCCTGCAGCTGTACCACTGTGCCGTCCGATCCTGACAGATCCCAGAAGCTAAGCAGGGTCAGGCCTGGTCAGTCCTTGGATGGGAGACCTCCTGGGAACTCCAGCAGGGAGACACCTGGTTCTGGGCAGGACGGAGCAGTACGCTTCTCTCCCCTCCTTCCACTCCGTCCATCCCCCGCCCCTGGGTATTCCCTACAAACCAAACAGAAGACGACTCTGGAAGGTGGAGATAAGGAGGAGGACTGGCCAGGGGCCTGGAGAACCAAGGGACACCACAGTGCCGGGTCTATTTTTGGCTCGGCCATCCCAGACTGGGCACAGCAGAAAGCTGCAACCCAGAAACACAATGGGCACAGACAATTAGAAAAAAAACAAAGGCAAAGAAAGCACTCAAAAAACAAAAGCCAGGCCCCATTAAGGCTGCTTTCTCTTTAGCCAAAGGACAAAAAAAAAGAAAGAAAGAAAAAGAAAAAGAAAACCTTTCAGCATCAACTCCCATAAGCCATGAGAAAAGCAGGCTCCCTTCTCACCCAGGCCGCAAACACTGAGGGAGGCGCCCAGGCCCCACTCCTGGCTGCCCGGGGCACCGAAGGCGGTGGCGTGGGGCCCCTGCCCTCCCCTCCCTGCACCCCCAGGCTCACCCCGCCTGTCAGTAATGAGGCGCTTGTGCCCCACCCCGAAGTCAGAGGAAGCCTGGCGCAGAGTCAGGACGTGTCCAGGCCCCTGGCGGGTGGCCGCCTCCTACACGATGGCAGTGGAAGCTCTGTGGGGAGCGCGATGAGCTGACTCCCCCTTCCTGGCCAGAGTGGCCGTGGAGGAAGCTGGGGGCTGGGCTTCTACCCCACTCAGCAGTGCCTGTGGTCCCTGTGACAAGATCAAGGAGAGTGAGGGGGACCTGTCCTCCTGCCTCTGCCCGGAAGTGCTTGGTGACACCCAGTCCCTGCCCCATTGTGGCGCCCCCAGTGTCAAAGGAAGCCGGCTTCGACAGACGACTTAAGACTCAGAGCCCTACGACACAACAACCAAAATGTCCAGGAGACAACCAACGGCCACTGGTCACACCAACAGGGGCGCGCACCCTGGACGAAACCCCGCAAAAGACACCAGCGCGGACAGGTGGGGTGGCACAGCGGTGGACACCTGCCTAGCATGTGCAAGGCCCGGGGTTCAGTCCCCAGCGCTGCAAAACAAAACAAACAAAAAAAGCCAACATCAAGATGACACATGTAGCTGGGCGCCGTGACGCACGCCTGTCATCCCTTGGCTGAGGAGGCAGAGGCAGGAGGATCGCAAGTTCAAGACCAGAGGCAGCCTGTGTAACTTAGCGGGACCCTGTCTCAAAAAGTAAAAAAAATGGGCTGGGGGTGCAGCTCAGTGGTCCAGCACTTGTAGAGCACACAGGCGCGAGGCCCTGGGTTCAACCCCCAGCACTGAAAAAAAAAAAAAAAAAAAAAAGATGCCACATGTATCAAAATTACCTGGTAAGGACTTTAAAGCAAGCGCAATGTGGTGCTGCATCCCTACATGGGTCAAGGTTCCGGCAAGATGGGTCTGACTCATAGCAACTCTATGTCCAACAGAACAAAACACTCCTCAACACTGTGCCAGGCACACGATCTTATTTATGTTTAAGCCCATTGTTGCAGACACTGTGTCAATCCATCTGGTGGAGGGTTTTCCTCTTTTGTGTTGACCTGCCACTCTCCCAAACATGATGTCCTTCTCCAGGGATTGATCCTTCCTGACTCCATGTCCAAAATATGTAAGACTCAGTCTGGCCATCCTTGCTTCCAAGGAGCACTCTGGTTGCACTTCTGGGACAGATCTGTTGGTTCTTTCGGCAGTCCATGGTATATTCAATAATCCTCTCCAGCACCACAATTCAACACCATCCCTTCCCCTTCTGTCTCCCTTATTCAACGTCTAGTTTCACAAGCATAATTATCAGCCACCAAAAGATGCTTCACCAAGCAACAGTAATCACACTTGAAACAAGTAAAAAACAGGAAGTTAAATAAAAGGAAGAATAATTAAAATAAAATTTTATATCTGAAAATTCTTGTTGTTAGAT
Source organism: Pedetes capensis (assembly GCA_007922755.1). Classification (NCBI taxonomy): domain Eukaryota; kingdom Metazoa; phylum Chordata; class Mammalia; order Rodentia; family Pedetidae; genus Pedetes; species Pedetes capensis. The sequence continues at coordinate 10,143 of VMDO01032804.1, forward strand.
ACTGTTGAGTTAGGTCCAACTCAGATGACCCTGTGTACAACAGAACAAAACGCTCCCTGACACTGTGCCCTGCCCGGCACTGTATGAGTGCTTCTATGCTGTTCATAGAGTTTGCAATGGCTGACTGTTTCCAGTGTGGGCTGCCAGATCTTTCTCCCATGTTTGCAGTGCTGGTGACAGAATCCAGGGTCACAGACAGTGCAGAGCAGCACTCTACCATTTGAGCTAAACCCCAGCCCCAACTAGCAACTTATAGTAACTAAAACAATAAAACTCAATGGCTGGGCTCAAAGCCTTAGACAGAATCGACCCATTTGAAGGGAAAACAACAGAATCTGGCTAAGAGAGATTCTGAAAGACAAGGCAAACGTCCGGTACATGAGGAACTGTGACAAAAGATCTCACATTTATGTCATCAGAATCCCAAAAAGAGAAGTGAAAGAAGGTGGGGCTGAAAAGCATCAAAAGAGAAGAGGTTGGGAACTTCTCAAGTGTGTAGAGATTACAAACCTATAGGTTCAGAAAACTGAGTATATCCACAGAAGAATAAAAACAAAGAAATACAAGTTATAAGAAATACTGTCAAGATCAATGTGGAGGGCTAATGGGAGAGAGGATGATCTCAATGTAAACGATGCAATTTCACGAGTACATGGGGAAAATAGGGGAAGATAACCCAAATATGCACATGAGTTTTACTACATATTAGTCAGAAGGTTCCATAAACCTCGGAACTTAATAAAAGTGTAAGTAGAAGTGATGTAATAGTTGCATAAGGGAAAAAGCCAATACTGTATTACTCTGTACACCACCAACATTTACCAACAAAGGGAGGGGAAAAAAAAGAAATCCTGTCCAAGACACATTGTAATGAAATTTGAAAAATGAAATATCTGAAAAGTTTAAAAATGCTGAAGGCAAGGAGGAAGAAAAACCGCCTTACCTACAGTAGAAAAATAAATTACAGAGGATTTTTCATCAGATACCAGGAAAGCCAGAGACCATGAAAGAAAAGAACTTTCAATACAGAATTCTTCCCTTAGCAAAAATACCCTTCCGGGAATGAAGAAGGAATCAAAACACTGACAAATGAAGGAAGACTGAGAGGACAGGTTGCCACCATACCGACCCGAAAAGAATTGCTAAATCAGCTTCTTCAAACAGAAGGCAAAGATTCCAAAGGAGTGTGGACCATCAGGAAGGAAAAAAACCAAAAAAACAGAAAGAATAAAAGTTAATAAGTACAATCAATTTTGCTTCTCTTGAGTTTTCTTTCTAAATTATATTTGATGGCTAAAGCAAAAATTATACTTCTCATGTGGTTTTCAGTCTATGTGTGGGAAATATTTAAGATATTTTATAATGAGGGGGAGTAAAGAGGCTTAAAGTTTCCCCATTGCATTCAGTAGTTCACTCCATATTTTATAAGCCTCTCGAGTTCTATGAAAACGTTGACACCCGTAGATTGATACACATGCATCATGAGCAACCACTACAAAGCCTACAGAAAGAGATATACTCAACAACACTATAAAGAAAAATGAAATTCTAAAGCAGTTTGGCAAAGCAGATTTAAAAAACATGACTCAACTCTGTGGTCTCTAAGAAATGCCTTTCAAATATGATACCCAGAGCCAGGCACAGGGCACACACCTGTAATACCAGTGACTGGGGAGGTGGAAGCAGGAGGATCGCAAGTTTGAGACCAGAGGCAGTCTGCATTATTTAGAGAGACCCTGTTTCAAAAAGTAAAAAAAAAAAAGGGCTGAGGGGGCAGCTCAGTGGTCTAGCACTTGCAAAGCATGCAAGCGCAAAGCCCTGGGTTCAATTCTCAGTACCAAAAAAAAAAAAAGACATCCATAGGCTCAGAGTAAAAGGGCAGACAGAGATATACCATGTAAACATCAATCAAAAGAAAGCAGAAGTGGCTACATTACTACTAGATAAAGTTGACTCCAAGGCAAAGAAAATTACTAAGGACAAAGAGAGACATCACATAGTGACAAATAGAGGAAGTCCATCAAGAAGATGCTGAAATCCTAAACCTGTATGAACCAAACAACACTGTTGCAAAATGTGTAAAGCAAAACCAGATAGAAGGGAAAGAGGATGAGGTCACTTGCATTGCAACAACTGAGAGCTATGCAGATAATCAACAAAGATACACAACTCACCACCACCACCATCCAAGAGAATGAAGGAAATGCAATGACAACAAAGTGTTTTCCAAGCTGGCTCACGACCAGGCCCACAGGACAAACCTCAACAAATTAAAAAATACTGGCATCCTATAAGAGCCTATTCTTTGACCATAAGAGAGTCAAATCAGAAATCAGTAACAGAGAGATAGCCGGAAAATCTCTAGACCCTGGGCAACTCAATAACAAACTGCTAAATAACCTGTGGGCCAGAGTACGTCTAAAGAGAAAAATAAACGATTAACAGAACAAGAATGAAAATAAAATGGATCATGATGTATGGAGCATAGCTAGAGCAGATTGAGAGGAACATTTATTGCTCCATATGCTTACGTTAGAAGACAGAAATCAATAATTCAAACCTTCATTTTAAGGAACTGGAGAAAAAAAAGGAAAGAATCGTAAAGTAAACAGAACGAGGGTAGAATAAAGAGGAAAAATCAACAACACTGAAACTGGCAAGAAATAAAAGTCAATGAAACAGAAAAGCTCGTTTTCTGCAAAGACTAATAAAATCAACACACCTCTAAACAGGATGAAAAAGAAAAAGAGAGAAGACAGAAATCAGTCCTGAAATGAAATGAGACACAGTGTAAACGTCAAGAGGAAATGAAGTGCCAGGCGCGGTGGCGCACGCCGGTCATCCCAGCGGCTGGGGAGGCAGAGGCAGGAGGATGGCAAGTTCAAGACCAGAGGCAGTCTGCGTAACTTAGCAAGACCCTGTCTCAAAAAGTAAAAAAATGGGCTGGGGTGCAGCTCAGTGGTCCAGCACTTGCAGAGCACGCAGGCGCGAGGCCCTGGGTTCAACCCCCAGTACCGCAAAAAAAAAAAAAAAAAAAAAAAAAAAAGAAAGAAAGAAAGAAAAAAAGAAAGAAAGAAAGAAAGAAAGAAAAAAAGAACAAGAACATTGGGGATGGCATTCAGTGCCGACCCCTGCCTCACCAGCCCCCTCTCCCTGCGGCCCCTCCCTTGACCTCCAGCCAGACCAAATCCCTGTGGTTCTCCCGACACCCCTCCCTTCTAAATAAGTCAGAGAAGGTCAGAGAAAGATAATGAAATGTGCTGAGGAGACCATGCAAGTAGTTCATGGAAAAGAGCCCCTAGAGGTCCTTCCTGCTTAGCCGTGCCGGGCTTAAATACTCTAACTCTAACAAGAGTTTCTCCCCACGATCTCTGCTTTCCCTGTTCACTGCTTAAATGCCCTTCCTTAGTCATCATTTAGGAACCAGCTGGATGGCAGCACCTCCGCAGAGCCTCTCTGTACAGCACCCCTTTGGCCAGAGTCTGCACCCTCCGTGCTCCGCGTGTGCACCGCGGCTCTGACCTTACCTCTGGTCACTGGTACTTGCCTTCTTCTGTTAGCCCACTCCTGGGGAGGAGCCACGTTGTGCTCATTTTTGTATCCTTAGTAACCAGAGTGGCATCTGACCCACGAGTGTTCCACAGACGTCAAATAACAAAGCGCTGCCGCGGACTCTGCTCTGTGCCTGTTTCTTAAGATCCACTTTGCTAAGGGAATTCCCTTCACAGCTACTTGAACATCCCAAGTGCCGGGCAGTCTTCAGTTCTCTGTGCCTTGATGTTCCCGGCATGTCTGCTTTCTACACAGGTCATCTCTGACAGGCCAGGGGTCATATATGGCCCCTGTAACTGCAATCAAAGCTCAACGGCCGGTTCGTCTCATCTGTATTTGACACTAGAGTGTGTGACATTTTAACTGAGTGATTCTTTTATTATTGTTGTTGTTGTTAGGTGCCATTGAATCAGGTCCAACTCACAGCAACCCTATGTACAGCAGATAGAAACACTTCCCAATTCTGTGCCAGGCACATGATCTTATTTATGTTTAAACCTATTGTTGCAGACACTGTGTCAGTCCATCTGGTGGAGGGTTTTCATTTATTCATTGCTCTGCCACTCTCCCAGACACATACAGTTAACCTGAGAAGTTTTTTGAGAAGCCACTAAGGTTATGGGCATCGGTGAGCCTTTCGTGTTCAAATTAAGCCTGATTTACTTGCATAGAAGCATTTCTATGAGAAGAGGTAGCCTATCCTTGGCTTTTATTATTCTTTTTTGCTATCAACCTGTTTTTACTGTGGTATAACTCACATACCATAAAACTCAGCCTTTTATAGGGTACAATTTGGTGGTTTTTAATACAGTCACAAAGTTCTGCAGCCACACTACTAGATAACTCCACGATATTTTCATCATCCCAAAAGGAAATCGTGTGCCTACTGGCAATCACTCCCCAATCCAGTCTGCCTCCAGCCCCTGGAAACCACTAGTTGTGTATTCTGGACAACTAGAAGTGGAACTCACAGTACATGGGTCTGCAGCTGTACCACTGTGGCACGAGATCTGGTCAGACCTCGGAAGCTAAGCAGGGTCAGCCTGGTTAGTCCTTGGATGGGAGACTGCCTGGGAACACCAGGTGCTGTAGACTTAGGAGACGGACACTGCAACCCACTCCCAAAAATCAATCCCCCATTGAAAACCCTATGAATAGCAGAGAAGCACTAACAACACTGTTTCACCTGTTGTATATAGGGTGACTATGAGTTGGATACCGATTTGATGGCACCTAACAACAACAACAACAACAGTATGTGGCCTTTTGTGCCTGGCATTTTTACTCCCTAGAAATTATGTTCTCCAGGTTCTTCCACATTTATATATATTTATATATATATGTGTGTGTGTTTGTATGTGTATGTCTATATGTATGTATATACATATATATATATATATATGTGTGTGTGTGTATTTTTTTTTTAATGGAAAACTCAAGCAGGACATTAGGCCAGGCAGCGTAAGGAACGTCTAGGTACCCGCCATCCAGCCCCAACAACCCTCACTCGCCCACATACCCATGACTGCCTTACCTCATGTTAGCGTGAATCCAATCCCAGATGCCACATTCTTTCTTTGTAAATATTTTGGTAAAGATATAATCATTACAACTACAAGATCAGTGGGGCTCTAACAAGAGTTTCTTCTTATTTTAGGGCCTACCTAGAAGAACTGGATCGCTCCTCTGTTAGGTATTTTTTACTTTAAAAAGACCCCAGACTAGGGAACTCGCTTAGTCTAATAAAACTTCTAAGGGAGAAAAGCAGAAATAGTATCATGAACTAAAATCCCGAACAAAATTTTCCAGATGCCCAAATTGCAGATGATCTGAAACCGGGTGAGTATCTCGGTATTCCTCTGATAGTTGGAACCTCCTCTGGGGGTTCTTATTTTGCTTTCTCCGGTCACCCCAACAGAGGACAAAAGGTTACTATAGGGGTGTTCCGCTTTTGCTTTTGCTTAGCCTGCTCCTTTCTTAAAATTGCAAATGAGAAAGCACTTCAAGATATCTAGAGGAGGGCTAAAAAAGGAAGCAAATTCACACCGAAGAGAGTTTATGAACCCAAGAAACAAACCGTGGTGCTTTCTTCTCCTTTGCAGGGTTTTCTTAATGTTTGCTTTGGGAATGGCAGCAGAAAGCAGAGGTTCCCATCATAAAGGGAGGGGAACACAGAAGACAGGAGGCAGCGGCGGAGGGCGGAGGGTGCAGAACGCACGTCAGGGTGGCACTCACCTTCCTGTGTGCTATCAGCAGGCAATTGGAGTGCTCGTGCTCGCACGCCACGTCGTAGGCCGGGAGCAGGTCCACCAGCTCGCGGACAAACCGAACCACTTCCTCGTGCCAGGGCACGTTGGCCAGGGTGAGATTGCTGGCCGCGCTTTCTCCACAGTAGGTGACGCCCTGGGGGAACATCACAGCGGTCAGGGACGGTCACAGACCCACGTGTCGGTCACAGAGCCAGCCAGGCTTCTTGAGGTCACCCAGTCCAATCCAACCCATATTTTTTTCTGGTACTGGGGGTTGAACCCAGGGCCCCAGGGCCTCGCGCCTGCATACTCTGCAAGTGCTGGACCACTGAGCTGCATCCCCAGCCCATTTTTTTACTTTTTGAGGCAGGGTCTCGCTAAATTACACAGACCGCCTCTGGTCTTGAACTTGCGATCCTCCTGCCTCTGCCTCCCAAACCGCTGGGATTACAGGCGTGCGTCACCGTGCCCGGCTCTCCAACCTATGCTTTAAGTAAAGAAGGTCAGAGAAAGATAATGAAATGTGCTGAGGAGACCATGCAAGTAGTTCATGGAAAAGAGCCCCTAGAGGTCCTTCTTGCTTAGCCGTACCAGGCTTAAATACCTGTGTTTTGTGCTGCGTGACAATTTTTTATCTTGGCACTATAAGATAATGGAATCAACAGTCTACCGACCACTCAGATTCATTTGTGCACTGCAACAGATTAATTCTAAAGGGCTGACGACCCCCATGGCCTGTTTCCCAAAGGTAAACAACTCTTAAAAGAACAAGATGACCCACTCACCTGGGAGAGACATCTAATCAGCAGTGCCTGAGGTGAAAAACCGCCTGGGTGAAGCAGTCTGAGGCAAGCAGTTGGCAGGATTGCATCAGCCTGCTCCCCTTTTGCAGAAGCTACTTCCTACTCCTATACCCGTTCCCCCCATACCCAAGGACCCCATAAGAATAACGACCCCCAGCAGGTGGCTGCTGCTTCTCTTAGTAGGACTGGCCTGCCCCCACGGAGGTGCTTATGATAAAAGCCTTTTGCTTCACAGATGGCCCAGTGTGATGGTGTGGTCGCTCTCCACTTGGACCTAACAAGTACAATAATCCAGGCAGAGTAAACACCCATGAAAATTCACTGACCAACTGGCTGACCGGGATAAACAAGGTGAACTTCCATGTCCAGTATAAAGGAGACTGAAATCGGCACATTTTTTACGTTTTTTCTGTAACGCACCAGATAGGGACCCTTTTGAAATTGTTCTTTAAGGGGATGACTCTGTAATGTACTTTGAATGTGAATTTATATAATTTATATAATTGAGCCCAGAGAGAAAGATATTTACAGACATATACACCTTAACACATATCTGCATACACACACATCTCACCAATATAGAGATTCCTAGTTATTATGAATGCAGTAAGATAAGTTGACTTTTAACTTTGTTGTTGTTGTTGTTATTTATTTATTTGTTTTGGGGACCAAGGTCTTACCATGTATCCCAGGTTGGCCTTGAACTCATGATCCTTCCGCCTCAGCCTCCCCAGGGCTGGGATTACAATGTGCACCACCATGCCCAGTTTGGCTGTTAACTCTCGACCTGTCCCTAGCAGCCCAGACATAAATTACCCCAAATGTTCATAACTAAGTCCTGTATTTCATAAACTACATAATGATAAATGATTGATTTTCTAATATTAAGGGCTAGCTTAACTCGTGGGCTCTTTGAATATCCTGAAATCAAATGTTCTTGACAACTACTTAGAATGTTCTGGGTATTCTTCCACTAAGAGGTTAACAAATGAAATAGAAAGAAATGTGCACCAAACACCACTTCTGTCTCAAACATACAACCATACACAGAGAGAGACAAAGAGAGACAAGAGAGCGCACGCGCGTGCGCAAGCGAGCTTGGACGAGGCAAAACAGCATTAAAATGAAAAAAAAAAAAAAAAAAAAAACAAGTCCACAAATGAGCACCACAGTGACCCTGCCGCTGCAGATGGAGGAGCTGGGGCTTGGCCGAAGACTCAGACGAGCTCTGCAAAATGCTCTCCTCCAGATGGCTGTTCAGAAAGATGACTGGTGTGCAAAGCTGAGACGGCCTGGGCTGAATGCAAACTACCCACAACCTAGCTCACTTATAATAAACCAAAAAAAAAAAAAAAGTCTCTATTTGCTTACTGATTTACAGAATGCATTAGGCTGAGTTTTAGGTGAACTTTAAAAAGCAAATAATTCACCGGGCACATGGCTGGGACAGCAGCTCAGTGGCAGAGCCTTGCCTGGCATGGGCGAAGCCCTGGGTTCAGCCCAGTGCTGCAAAACAAATAACAACAAAATAATAATAATAATAAAGTCCAGAATAGCATTAAGAACGTATGGCTGAGAAACTGTGCTGCACTTAACCGAATGCATTAGAAAACAGGAACATGATTTGTTGGATCACAAGATGTACTTGACTTCAATTTAAATACTGCTCATGACAGGTGAATTGTACAAATAATCACGTGGGGAGTAGCTGAGTCAAAGGCATTTCTT
>VMDO01032805.1:0-18617 GCA_007922755.1 Pedetes capensis
GGATTTTTGTTTTGTTGATGTTTAGTCATAACCCATATTGAAGGCTATGATCTTTGATCTTCATCAGTAAATATTTTAAATCCTCTTCACTTTCAGCAAGCAGAGTTGTGTCATCTGCATAACGCAGGTTGTTAATGAGTCTTCCTCCAATCTTGATGCCATGTTCTTCCTCATAAAGTCCAGCTTCTCGGATTATTTGCTCAGCGTATAAATTGAAGAGATAGGGTGAAAGTATACAGTTCTGACGCACACCTTTCTCAACTTTAAACCACTCAGTGTTTCCTTGTTCTATTATAACAACTGCCTCCTGGTTCATGTACAGATTTCTCATGAACACAATTAGGTGTTTTGGTATTCCCATTTTTTGAAGTGTTATCCATAATTTGTTATGATCCACACAATCAAATGCTTTTGCATAGTCAATAAAACATAGATAGACATCTTTTTGATATTCTCTGCTTTCAGCTAATATCCACCTGACATCAGCAATGATGTCCCTGGTTCCCCACCCTCTTCTGAATCCTGCTTGATTTTCCGATAATTCCCTGTCTATATGCCACTGCAGTTGCTTCTGAATGATCCTTAGTAGAATTTTGCTGGTATGTGATGTTAATGATATTAAGTACCATTAACTTCTTCATACTCTCAAATTGCATCATCCATACATTTGCTATCAGACACTGAGAATAGACTTAACATCTGAACTCCAATGAAATTCTCTCTCATATCTTAGATAATTTCCTAGTTAATACAATTGGAATATTAAAATTAGTATTTAATACTAGGATTATAGTGGCTTAGTTTTCAATAATGGGTTTGAGGATAATATAAGAATTATAAATTATAAATACAAATACTTAGTTGCTTTTTTCCATTTTAAATACCTGGAATATTCCCTGGGGATGGTCAAATAATCCTTATACAGAGTAGTGACCTGAAAGTCATCCTCCTGACTCTGTTGTTGTTTGGTGCTATCAATTTGGGTCCAACTCATAGTGATTTTATATATAACAGAACGAAACACTTCTCAACACTGTGCCATGCCCAGAACTATGTCAGTGCTTCTCTGCTATTCAAAAGTTTTTCAATGGATAATTGTTTCTGAAATTGTTTCAGGAGTGGGATGCCAGGTCTTTCTGTTTTTTTGTGGTGCTAGACATCAAACCCAAGGCCTCAGGATGCACAGAGCAAGCACTTTGCCAACTGAGCAAAACCCCAGCACCCCTCTCCTGGCTGTTGTTGTTAGGTGCCATGGAGTCATGTCTGACTCATAATGACCCCCACGGGTTTTCAATGGCTGACTCTTTTGACATTGCCTACGGAGTGGATTGCCACATTCTTCTCCCTTTTTGTGGTGCTGGGAATCGAACTGGGGACCTCAGAGACTTCATAACAATGTGCTACCAACTGAGCTAAATCCCAGCCCCTCCTGGCTATAGGTCTACATTATTTCTTTCTATGTAAGCTTTATCTTCTCAGACTCTCTCTGCTCTGATTTTTTTCCCCTTGCTTTTATTAATCATTTCTCATTCTTCCCTTCACCAAATGATTGTACTTGTGAGGATTCTTCACAGTTTTTTGTGTTGATTTCATGATCCTTGCCTCTGTTTTCCCCCAAGGGTTTACATCTTGAGGGAAAGGATTATGGTCATTATTTTACCACATAACCTTAAAAAACAAGACTAGCATACTAGGTAGTACCTATCTTAGAACTTAAATATTTCTTGGTGGAACGAAAAATTTTCATTTCACTTAGTTGTATGTCTTTTATAAGTACTTAGGAAAAAATAGCTAGTGATATTGGTCTTGAATTGACACATACTGTTTAAGTATAAGCAGTACTGCACAGTATTCAAATTAAGAACAGATGCATGAGATTTTCCTATATTAACAACTTATATAACATCTGATCAAAATGGGGTTAAGATAGATATTAAAGTAATAGAATTAGTATTAGAAGCTTGTGTATCTAGTGTGTTAAGAGTTTCCCAGTCACAAAGGACCTATGTATCTTATAAGATACACTCCACTCTCTAAGAATAAATAACTTTTAACAAACATCATCTCATGGTCTATCTATTCAATTGATTTAAAAAAAAAAAACCTAAAATGTCAGTCCTAATATATAATCAGTCTGCAACCACGGATGAAATCTTAGTTCCTTATTATAATTCTTAACTAAATATTAGATTGTGTTCAAAGAGTAAAGCAAACTTAAATACTCTAATCAACTTTGATTGCTTAAGGTGCCAATTTTATTAGACATCTATCTATACAGAAAGGAATCCATCCAGGCTTCATTTATAAAAACAGATATCAATTTGGAGGGAATTGGGTACAGAAATACTCAAAACAGACTTGAAGAGTTATGGAAGAATTGACAAAATTTATAAGGAAGAAAGTTAGGATAAAGAGCTGGATATAAGAAAAACAGAACACCATTATAGGAATTGATGGATAAGACCACTGATTATATTGCCATAAAGTAATTGATATCCTCACAACCTTAATACATACATACATACATACATACATACATACATACATACATATGTGTGTGTGTGTACACACGTATACAAATATGAACATCTATATATCAAATCTCACTTCAAGATCACTTAAAAATCAATTCAATATAATTTTGTAAATATAATTGTTGCTAAGGATCACAAGCAGCTAGGATTTAGCAGCTGGTAGAGTGCTGCTCTGCACACTCTGAGGCCCTGGGTTCAATCTCTAACATGACAAAATGGGAGAAGAACCTGGCAGTCCACCCCTGAAATAGTCCTGAAGCAATCAGCCATTGAAAACCCTATGAATAGCGGAGAAGCAGTAACATAGTGCTGGGCATGGCACAGGGTTGAGGAGTGTTTCTTTCTGTTGGACATAGGGTTACTAGGAGTTGGACTAAATACCACCTAACTACAACAGAAACAAGAATAACAAGGCAGTCTCATCATTACTTAAGAGTAGGCAAAGCTTCTACTACTATTGTCTTAGTATTTGCCCACATAACCCATCTTCCAAGCTTATGAAGCTTCCTATAATAGGAACGATTTTAACTTGAGCAGGCAATAATAATAAGGATATTTTTTAGCTTTTTATTTGTTGCTTCATGCACTTTACCTGATTCTTGAGATCCAGTTTGGGACATGGACGACCTCCATTGTAAGGTTTTTCTTTTAGCCATTTTGATCGAATTCTTACTCCAATCCCACAAGATGAACTGCACGCTCCCCAGCTAGACCAATCACTTAGCTTGCAATCAAATGGACAAGGGACGACACATTCTTCCTGGATATAACCTGAAAGAAAAAGCTTTCAGTGAAGGGAGGAAAGTCTGGTCAAATCACTCTAGCCAAATTCATTTTCTGTATCCATCATCACATCTAAGATTTCTCAGCAGTATTGCTACAGTGGCTTCAATAATTTTCTTCCATGATGAACAGAACAAAGTTTTAAGAGAAAGATAAATATAATTATACCTCCATTCCGGCTTGTGCTTTTTTGTTTATTTCATAGGAAATTTTGAAATGGAAGAAATAGGAAATAGTGCACAGTTAGTTCTTATTTCTGACACGAAGCAACAAAGAAGTTACAGGCTAAAGATGGGACTATGTCTCCTCGTTGAGAATTGTGTTTGCTATCCTAAAATTCCTATAATTCTCTTTTCCCATCTGGCTGCCTGAGGATGTGCCATCATCATGAAGGAAACAGTAACTATCTGGACCAATAGGTTTATGATCAACCAAGTACTTCAGAGGAAACAAATGGTCATCAATGTCCTTTACTCTGGGAAGACAATAATACCTAAGACAGAAATTTGGGGAAAACTAGCCAAAATGTACAAAACCTCACCAATGTCATCTTTGTATTTGGGTTCAGGAACGATTTTGGTAGTGGCAAGCCCATTGGCTTTGGCATGATTTATGCATCCTTGGATTGTGCAAAGAAATAGGAGCCCAAACAGACTTGTAAACACAACCTACATGAGAAGAAGACAACCTCAAGAAAACAGCAAAAGGAGTGCAAGAATAGAATGGAGTGAGGATGATCATAAAGGCCAATGTTGGTGCTGGAAAAAAAGCAAGAGTAAAGATTTTACAATGACTTTTTCTGTGGTGGCTGTGTGAAATTTTTACTGATAGGATTAAAAACTATAAAAATGTCAAAAAATTCCTTAAATCTCCATCTTGAACAGGGAGCATGACAGTCAGTCTTTCTTATGTCTATGATCAGCAAAACTTTCACTAACATGATTTGGGGGTAGGACAAGATCAAAAAACAGACCAAAAATAATGCAGAGTAGGATATTGTAGAAAGAAGAAAGTAGAGGAATAGTAAAAAGTTTTATAGTGGGACGTTCCACTGGAATAAAGATATATGGGATGAAGAACAGCTTTAGAGCTTCTAACTGTAGTTTGTCTTGCTCTTGTCTTCAACCCACTTCTTTGTACAATATTTAGATAACCTTATTCCTTTAATGGTCACCTCTACTTGTTGTTGTTGTTAAGTACCTTCAGTTTAGGTCCAACTCACAGTGACCATATTTACAACAGAGCAAAACACTGCCTGATTCTGTGCCATGCACACAATCTTTTTAAGTTTAAGCCCATTGTTGCAGCCATGGTGTCAAACCAGGTAGTTGAGGATTTTCCTTTTTTCATTGATCTGCTGCTCTCCTAAACATGATGGTCTTCTCTGGGGACTGGTCCCTCCTGAAAACATGTCCAAAATATGTAAGATACAGTCTAGGCATCCTTGGTTCCAAGGAGCACTCTGGTTGCACTTCCTCTAGGATAAATCTTTTGGCTCTTTTGGCAGCCCATGATATATTCAATATTCATCTCCAGCACCATAATTCAAAAGCATCAATTCTTCTCTTGTCTCCCTTAGTCAATAGTCTGGCTTGCACAACCATATGATGTGAATGAAAATCCTATAATAGGAGTCAGGTACATCCTCGTCCTCAATGTGACAAGTTTGCTTTTCAACACTTTAAACAGGTCATTTGCAACAGCCTTTCCCAATGCAATGCATCATTTTATTTCTTTATTGCTGCTTTCCATGGGTGTTGATTATAGAACTAAGTAAAACAAAATCTTGGACAACCTCAATCTCTTCTCCATTTATCATGAAATTGTTTAACGATCCAGTTGTACAGATTTTCTTCTTGATGTTGAAGGGCAATCATTCCAATTATTGATGGATGTTTACAATTTCCTTCTTATTTTGACTTGTGCCACATCAGCAAACAGAGATCCCTGGGGTTTTACTACATTCCCGTCATTAAGTCGACTTTGAAGAAGCAACTCTCCTTTGAGGCGGCAACTCTTCCTGAGTCATCTTTTGAGTGCCTTCAACCTAGGGGGCTAATTTTCTGTCACTAAAAGAAAGACTGTCAACTGGATGGATTAACACAGTCTCTGCAACAATGAGCTTAGACATAAAAAGGATCATGTTCCTGGCACAGTGTCGGGGAGTGTTTTGTTTTGTTGAACATAGGGTCACTATGAGTTGAACCCAACTTGATCTCACCTAACAACACCATATGACAGTGTTTCTTTGCTATTCATAGGGTTTTCAATGGATAATTGTTTTGGGAGTGGGCTTCTGGGTCCTTCTCCCTAGTGTCTCTTATTCTGGAAGCTCAGCTAAAACATGCCCACCATGGGTGACTCTGCTATTTCCTGATACCAGTGACATAGCTTTCAGCATTATAGAAACACACAAGCCCCCACAGTACAGCAACTGACAGACAAGTGAAGGTCACTTCTACTTCTCACCAAATATACAGCTCCAGTGCTGATCTCTCTACTGAATTCTATACCATCTACTAAGCCACTCTGCCTGTAGCTATAGCACTGTGGTATCCAACCCTGTCAGATCTCAGAGCTAGTCAGGATCTGGCCTGGTTAGTATTTGGATAGGAGACCACCTGGGAACAGCAGGTGCTGTGGGCTTGGGAGAAGGACGCAGCAACCCACTCCCCAAAATCAATCAGCCATTGAAAACCCTATGAATAGCAGAGAAGCACTGACAGTAGTGTTTTGCCTCTTGTATGTAGGATCTCTACGAGTCGGATACCTACTCGATAGCACCTAATAACCACAACAAGCCATTCTAACTAGGTGGTCAATCAGCTCAACTGCAACATGTCTGAAACTAAGGTCATCAATTTTCTCCTAACCCTTTTGAATTCTTTTGTATTACTTATCCCAATAACAGCAACATCACCTGATTCCTCTACCCTGATGTACATTTTTGTATATTTGCAGGAACTATGCATGTGATCTGATGGCATTCCTATTCTCAGTTTGTGGAGTACAGCAAAGATGAAAGGAACTTACAGATATAATGAATGTGTCAAATCAGTTATTGGTCCAAGTTAATCAAAAGAGAGATTTTCTTGGGTGTGCCTGACTAAATCAGGCAAAATCTCTTAAAAGAGTGATAGGGCTTTTTTTGTAGAGAGATATTCTACATGAAGATGAATTCTACAAAAAAAGAAAAAGAAAGAAAGAAAGAAGGAAGGAAGGAAGGAAAAGAAAGAAAGAAAGAAAGAGCGAGCAAGCAAGCTCGGAAGAGGATTTTTCCCTTGTCAACCCTATGAGGAGAACTCAGTCATGCCCCACATCTCGATCACAGCATGATGAGGTCTTAAGCAGAGAACTCAGAGAAGCCAAGCCTGAACTCCTGAGCCATGGAAACTGGAAGATAATAAAGACTGTTTTGAGCTACACAGTTTGTGGTATTTTGCTGTACAGCAATTAAACACTAAGCCATTATCCAAAATAAAAATCTCATAGTATCCTAGATCTTCTTCCATCGTATTATACATACTTTAATAGATAAAATAAATTTTTATGTTAAAATTCACAAATATGTCCACTGATCAACCATTTCTTTGAAAATCCCTTCTTCAAGATCTCATCATTCCTGTCCCAGAGTAATGCAATGTTCTCTCTACTGGGTTCTGTTTCCTCTGAGTGTTCTCTTTCTGTATATTATTCTGAGGAAAAATGATACTTTTCAAAATATATTTTAAAAAGTTATGTAACTCATTTCTTTATAATCTTTGCTGATTCTCCATTGTCTTGAAAACGAAATGCCAACCTACTCTGAAAAACAAAACAAAACAGAAAAGCAAAAGAAAAGAAAAACCAAACTTCTTTATGAAAGCCTCCAAGCAGTGGTTACCTCGAGTATAAAACATAACTTGGTTGCCTATGATGTAACATAGACCAGTTCAGACACAATTTCAGAAGCTGGAACCAGGCATTGGCAGTTTTCAAAGATCTTCAGGTGATTCTAATGCACCTTCAAGACTGAGAACCACCTCTAACTTTTTTTTCTTGCCCTTCCCTCTCCTGTATCTTGAATTCTATCTACACAGACTACCATTTTTTTTCTAATAATAGCTATATCTTTGCTCATGCAAAATAAGTTCTTTCCCTAATCAGGTTAGCATCTCTGGTTCATGTCTCCAATTACTCTCTTGCCAATATAGTTAATCACCTTCTTCCAGCATCTTTCTGGCATGCCATGTTGGCAAAACCTCAGTTTTCAGTCAATCCAGTGGTCTTGCTTCTTGGTGCTTAAATAAGCATTACCAAGCAGAGATAAAGAAGATACTAGTGCCCACTGATGACATTTTAATATGTACTCTATCCTCAATTAAGTTCTCTTACTGTCTAGTCATTCATCTGAGTTTTCTTTTCACTTTCACTCCCCACAACAAAACTTACAAACCTTCTCCACTATCTTCACATTTCTAAGACCTCACCTCTTCCTGGAAAAAAACAGAAAGAAATGGACTAAAACTCCTTCAATTTCTCATGTATTCTTATGGATATATTTATGTTAATTCCCAACATTTTTCTTCATTCTCCATATTAAAATGGAAAAAGTATCCATTTTTCTAAATAAAGCACATTTTCCACCTCTCCTTGATATTTTTTCAGGTCTTTGGACTCTTTTAGAACTCTCTTTTCTTGATTTTTCTGATCTTCTTAATTTTATATTTCTCTTAGATTAATATTAGAATGACTTAAAATTATCCAACTGAATTATTCAATTATGCATTGACAGAATGATATGCCAAATCTTAGAGTCACGAGGAAAGATCCTCTGCAATAGAAAAATATCACTGCAGTTGAGACAGTTAAAAGACCAACATTATTACTTAATAATTTCATTTCTAAAATCATTTCTAAGGAGTTAAGGTTGCCAAATAAGTACTAGACACATAGTAAAAGCTACATATAAGATTAAAGAAAGGCCACAAGCATTATATAATTTCACAGAGAAGCTAGTCACAGAATTATTTCATTGGTTATCAAATGAAGAATAAGAGTAGAAATTAGAAGGGAATCACTTTCATGGCATGTATGCTCCAAATAGGCAAGTATGAAATTCTAGGAGATTTCATATATATAAACTTTAAATATTTGAGTATTTTCATAGATCCTATTTTAAAGCAAATTTGAATTATACAAAATCTCTTTAACTGAATAAGATTTTAAACCATTTTCATCTATCTTTGCATATTGAAGGAAGTTATTTAGCAAACCATTAGCAAGACTTTTCTTTTCCCACGATACAAAGTAAATCTTGAGGATCTTCATAATAGTCAAGGTTATAAATCAATGAGTAAAAAATAATTTTGAAATTTAACAGGACTATGTACCAGTCCCATTTATTTTTCAGGAAAATTTCCATGCTAGAGTATACTCCAAAGGAAAGTCTATACTGAGAACTATTAATAACTACAGATTCTTATACTGATCTCATAACTGAAAAGATTGGTTTTAGCATTACATTTAAGAGTTTTGGCAACAGAATATGTTGAAATATAACTATCTACAAGGTTAACCTCCTGTGAGAGCATTCCAATTTCTAACTAAAGAAATGTCACTAATGTTTCAAAAACTAATTTCCATAAAATACACCACAGAATAGCTGTTTCTATCTAGATAATACTTCACTGGTAACATTAATCAGACTAAGTCCAATTTCTGTGAAAGGAGTGTTTCTACCAAAGAATATATTTTATATTATAGGTTATTTGTAGAACGAATTGCTTGGGACATTACTGAACAAAGGGATGCATTAGAGTTTATTTTACTAGTCTGTACACATATAAAATTAGGTGTGAAGTAGGCATTATGGAATTATCAGTAGAGCATACACAGATTTGTAAACCACATGCACTACACACATAGGTGCTCACAACCAGCTTATTATGGACAAAGATAGACAGAATAAAATCTATTAATATCACCTGTATCCATGTTGAAACCAAAGATATTTACTTAATGACATAGCAATCAGAGTTGAAGCCCAGGGATTTTGAATGCAATGACTTTTCAATCTATATTACTTACCAAATGCTGACCTCTTTAAGTCAACTAATATACATCAGTATGAACACAGCTTTGTGAATAAGGTAGTCTTTTTAATGCTACTACTTAGGTGAATCACAAGGCTCCAGAAATTGATGGAATACCAATAGAGATGTTTCAACAAACAGATGTAACACTGGAGGTGCCAATATGTTTATGCCAAAAGATTTGGAAGATAGCTACCTGGCCAACTAACTAGAAGAGATCCATATTTGTGCCTGTTCCCAAGAGAGAGGATCTAACTGAGTGTAGAAACTATTGAATGATAGCATTAATATAACACACAAACAAAATTGTACTAAAGATCATTCAAAACCAAGTGCAGTGATATATAGACAGTGAGCTGCTGGAAAATCAAGCCAGATTCAGAAGGGGGCATAGAACCAGGGATATCATTGCTGATGTCAGATAGATATTAGCTGAAAGCAGATTATATCAGAAAGATGTCTATCTAATGTTTTATCCACTATGCAAAGACATTTGACTGTGTGGATCATAACAAATTATGGATAACACAGTGAAGAATGGGAATACCAGAACACCCAAATGTAACCATGAGGAATCTGTACATGGACCAGGAGGCAGTCATTCAAACAGAAAAAGGAAACACCACCTGGTTTAAGTTGAGAAAGGTGTGCATCAGAGTTGTATCCTTTCACAATGTCTCTTCAATTTCTATGCTGAGCAAATAATCCAAGAAGCTGGACTATATGAAGAAAAACACAGCATCATGATTGAAGGAAGACTCATTACCAACCTGCATTATGCAGATGGCACAACTCTGCTGAAAGTGAAGATTTAAGACATTTACTGATGAAGATCAAAGAATATAGCCTTCAGTACAGATTGTGACTAAACATCAACAAAACAAAAATCCTTACAACTCGGTCAGTATGCAACTTAATAATAAATGGAGAAAAGATTGAGGTTGTCCATGAGTTTGCTTTACTTGGCTCTACTATCAACAATCATGGAAGCAGCAGTCAAGAAATCAAAAGATGCGTTGCTTTGGGAAAAGCTGTGGCAAAAGATCTCTTTAAAGTATCGGTAAATAAAGATGTCACATTAAAGACAAAAGTGCGCCTGACTCATGCCATGGTATTTTCAATGGCATCACATGGTTGTGAAAGCTCGACATTGAACAAGTGAGACAGGAGAATTAACACTTTTGAATTGTGGTGCTGGAGATAAATATTAAACATACTATGGACCGCCAAAAGAACTAACAGATCTGTCCTAGAAGAAGTGCAACCAGAGTGCTCTTTGGAAGCAAGGACAGCTAGACTGTGTCTTATGTATTTTTGACATGTAGTCAGGAGGGAGCAATCCTTGGAGAAGGACATCATGTTTGGGATAGTGGCAGGTCAACAAAAAAAGGGAAAACCCAGCCAGGTGCAGTGGCACACGCCTGTAATCCCAGTGGCTCGGGAGGCAGAGGCAGGAGGATCACAAGTTCGAGACCAGAGGCAGTCTGTGTAACTTAGCGAGACCCTGTCTCAAAAAGTAAAAAATGGGCTGAGGGTGTGGGAGGCCTTGGGTTCAACCCCCAGTACCACAAAAAAAAAAAAAAAAAAAAAAGGAAAACCCTAGATAGACTGACACAGTATCCGTAACAATGTGCTTAAACATAAATAAGATCATATGCCTGGCCCAGAATCATGGAGTGTTTCATTCTGCTGTACACAGGGTTGCTACGAGTAGGCCCCAACTCAACAGTACCTAACAACAACTTCCTAAACTGTGGCATTGTATATATTTATTTTTTTCCCTTTTCACTTAAATACTAACACATTTTTCTTCCAAGAAGATCTTATTTTGGAGTATGTGAAAGAAGAAAGTATTGATGATAGTAAGCTTGAGAAAATGACCCAGGTTAATTCACTTATATTTTCCTAATACGTAAAGTAACAGCAAACCTCTTACTTTACAGTCCATGTTCCATGTTTAAAGACCCTGTGCTCAAATAATTAAAACATAGTATTAGAAGTGAAATAGGGAAAATAATTTTAAATGCTGAATAAGTTAAGACCTTAGAGAATCATGTGAGTTAAAATGACAGTCTTAATATCTCAGATTTGATGTTTTTATTCTACATTTTAGTACTACTTGGATTAGTCATTCTATTTATTTGGTAAAAATGTACCACACCAAAAATGTATCCAATTTGTTTAAGGGGCATATTTTTTGGGGAGAGATGGGGAAAGACTGAACAGATATTTTAACATTGGTCCAAGCAAGACAAATTAAGATGTTATTGGCTCAGTGGGTAGAGCACTGCGCTGCAGTCCCTGAGGTCCCGAGTTCAATTCCCAGCACCGCAAAAATGGGAGAAGGGCTTGGCAATCCACTCCCAAAGTAATCCCGAAACAGTCAGTCATTGAAAACCCTATGAGAGTCTCTATGGGTCAGATACCGACTCGACGGCACCTAACAACAACAACAACAACAATCAGTACTTTACCATTGTTTTCAAGGGAGGGATGTCAGTATTAAACGTTTATTTAGAATCTCAGTCCCTTAAATTTTGGAAATGCAGCTCTAACCCAACAGGGTTGCCAGTTTGCTTTGGAGAATTTATATTCTGACTATGTAATACTGCTATGAATAGCAGTTGGATGTATTCAAAGATGGTTCCAACATGTTTAGGTCTCTGTGAAGCTTGAGAAGGAAGAGTTGAAAAGTATCTAAATTATGGTTACTTCGTCTTTTAAAAAATTTAATTATTAAAAGAAAGTTTTCAAAAATACTATTAACAAAAATATTTCTACTACATTATATGAATATTGAAAATTGTGGAAGGTGGGATGGAGAGGAGAACCATGTAAAAGGATAAAGGGGGAGAGGATAATCTCAATGTAACCAATGCAACTTCATGAGTACATGGGAGAAATAGGGGAATATAAGCCAAATATGCATATGAGTTCTACTTCATATTAG
This sequence comes from Pedetes capensis, assembly GCA_007922755.1. Lineage (NCBI taxonomy): Eukaryota > Metazoa > Chordata > Mammalia > Rodentia > Pedetidae > Pedetes > Pedetes capensis. The sequence continues at coordinate 12,342 of VMDO01032805.1, forward strand.
TCAAAAGGTTCTATAAACTTCATAAGTTGAAGAAAGTATAACCAGAAGTAATGTAAGAGTTGCATAATGAAAAAGCAAATGCTGTATTACTCTGTACCCCACCAACATTTAACAATAATGGGGAAAAATTAGCATGGGCAAAAATTTCCAGAATAGAAGTCTAATACCTCAGGAAATAATAGCAAGAATAGACAAATAGGAATTCATCAAATTAAAAAACATCTGTACAGCAAATGAAACAATTAATGGAGTAAAGAGATGGTCTACAAAGTGGAAGAAAATCTGTATCAGCTTTTTATGTGACAGAGGATTAACATCTAGACTATATAAAGAACTGAAATAATGTAACCCCAAAAGAACAAACAATCCAATCAATAAGTGGGCACACAAACTAAACAGATACTTCTCAAAAGAAGTACAAATGGCCAATACTTGCATGAAAATGTGCTTAGTATCTTTAGAAATGAGGGAAATGCAAATCAAAACTACATTGAGATTCCATCTCACCCCAGCTAGAATGACTAACATCAAGAGAACAAAAAACAACAAATGTTGGCAAGGAAGGTGGAGGGAAGGGAGAAGAACCCTATGTGCTTTTGGGTTCCAGCAGGTATGGAAATCAGAACAGAGTTTCAAAAAAAATATTCATATGTTCCCCATCCCCTTACTATGTATATACCAGAAAAAATTAAAAGCAGCATGCTTTAGAGATATCTGGATATTCATGTTTATTATGGCACTATTCACAATAGCCAAGATATGGTGTCAGCCTAGATGTCTGTCAACAAATGAGGGGATAAAGAAAATAATGTGAGTGTGTGTGTGTGTGTGTGTGTGTGTGTGTGTGTGTGTAAACAATGTGTGTATACAGACAGTGGAGTATCATTTAGTCATGAAAAACAAAAATCATGTCATTTGCTGGAAAATGGATGAAACTAAAGATCCTCATGATAAGTGAAGTAAGCTAGATTCAGAAAGATAAGTATTGCATGTGTTCTCTCATATGTGGAATCTACAGAAAAATAAATAAATAAATAAATAGATAAGACACTAAAGAAGGGGGGGTCATAAGAGAAGAGGAAGGGTCTTGGGTAGGGTAAGACAGGGTTATAGGCAGGGTGAATGTGATCAAAGTACATTATATGCATGTATGAAGATGTCACAATGACATTGATTATTTTGTACAATTAGTCTGTGCTGATAAAAAAAATTAAAATGATGATGTTGTATGCAAATACCAAAGTACATAGCTTATTATACCCAGAACCTAATAAGATACCTGAAATATAGCTAATTTAGGAGTTATATAAGGTTATATAAAGTTAAATTTATTGACAAAATGTTTTACTGGATTCCTTAAAACTCAAATCTTTTGTAGCACACTTATTAAAGGTTATTACATTTATTCAAATCATTTACATATTAGTCGATTTCCTTCATTACATATATTATTGAATTCATTGTTGCACCTTATTTTAGATGTACATGAATTACTCAAGGTCACATAGGCCAAAAGCTTCATTTTATAGACTTGTGAGAATTAGAAAGGGACTTTGAATCCAGATTTGACTGAGATAGCCAGCTGACTAGCAAGCAGAAAAAATCTTATTAAGTTCCCAGGATGTTATCTTTAGTACTAGAGTGACAAGATACAGAATCAATGCTGCCCTTGAAGTAATTAATATTTTGGAAGAGATCAGTCTTGTAAATGAGGGGAAAAAATCTGATATAAAATCAAATACTTAAGTTTACAACACAAATAATATATACAAATACTATGATAATTTGAAGTAAATAATGAATGAAGTTTGGCTTCAATTTTCTACTTTCCTTATGAAATATATTTATTATAGTCAATGCCGGCTTTTGACTAATTTCTGGGCCTGGTTCACTTGCTATAACTTAACACCTCAGTTTCAGTTTAATATAACACGAAAAACAAATCTTTTAAATTGAATCATTCAGGGAATTTAATCAAGGTGCTATCTCCAGTTGTTCACATAGACAGACTTTGAACAATAACTCCCTGTACCAGTTTCCTCCATGCAGAGAGAAGAGATTTTTTTTCTTAGATGATATTGACAATATTAGGCATAAATGGAACACAAGACACAGATCAGAACTATTCACCTAGGACTGTACATACATAAGGGGTTTCTCTCATTACTGTAAATAAGTGCTGTTAAAATTAAAGTGATTAAATGGTAAACCACATAATAAACTTTCCATTTGCAGCACTACAAAGACACACACTTTGCTGAGAATATTACTTAGTAATTTCTAGAACTGTGGCTTCAGTGCCTATATAAATTCCTCTCATTATACCTTCTTAACTTCAGAGAATTATACCTTAAACTACACCTTACTTTCTGCATTACATTTCCTTTAAATTTTCTGAAATCTGACCTCAGAGAGTATCTTATGTTCATCAGGCTTTTCCTCAAATATTTCAGTTTCCACTCCCAGACTCATGGTAAGATTTCATTTTCTTGACTCTTGAAGTTTTGTGGGATCTTATAATTTGGTTTGTTGTTGTTAGGTGCTGTTGAATCAGGTCCAACTCATAATGACCCTCACAGGGTTTTTAATGGCTGATTGTTTGGGGATCACTTTGGAAGTGGATTGCCACCTCCTTCTCCTGTTTTTGTGGTGCTAAGGATTGAACCTTTGTCCTCATAAAGTGCAGAGCAGGCACTCTACCAACTGAACTAAACCCCAGCCCCATAATTTGGTTTAGTCCATGAAATATGAGCAAAAGTGAAGTGTGTCACCTCTAGGTGGAAAGCTGAAGAACTAGAATATAAGTTACTATAGTCTGTCTTTCTGTATGGAACAGGAGCCAGTAATGCACCAGACAGTGGTTGTTCCACGCACCAGGGTCCAGGAGTGAAGGCGAATTGGAACAAAGCATCCTGCCAACCTGAGATGGACATGGACAATGAGTGACCTCTGTAGCTTTCAGACACTGGGTTCTGAAGTTATTTGTTTGGCTTATCCCTATAACATCCCCTATCTCATCCTGATGGCACAAAGTTGGCATAGAAAGAATATCTTTAGAAGGAAAAGAACACATAGAACAAATATTTAATGTATTTCGGGAATCTATATAATGTCCTGAGAAAATAAGATTATGCTCTATCAGCAGTTAACACGGTATGAACAGCAGTATTATCAAATAAGAATGTGACTTTGCAAAAGTTGAGCCTGTATATATATTTCAGGAACATTTATAATTTATGATTTAAAAAGAACTGGCAATATGGATAATGAATCAAGGTCTAACCTTATGTGATCTGGGATAAAATATTAATCTCAATCGTTGAATTTCCTTGTATTAAAATAAAAATGTAACAGTACTTCTCCTATGTAACTCACTATAATACTATAAGGTCAAAAATATAAGTAGAACATTGTAGAAGAAATTAACATGTAATATAGATGACATACTAATATTGTACCACCACTAAAAGCTATATAGCAAAGTAAGAATGCTCATTCTTTATCATGCTTTTGGTGGTTCTGACTGATAGAGAATATAATTCTGTAAAGATGCTATAACAGAGAAATTATAGGGTAATAATTTTCAAATTTGGAAGCCATTTCTCATTCTGGATCATTTCCATATAAATTAAAGGCTAGAATAACATCTACAAAATGAGACATTCTGCATTGGATCAGTAAATCAGTTGTTTGAGTCCATTTCTGTCTTCCCAAGTCTGCTCCCACCAGCCAAGGGCAGATCCTCATTATCTCTCACTTAGACTATTATAATGGCTCCTTAACTGGACTCTAGATCTCAAATTTCTTTCTTCTAATCCATTCCCTGTCTGATAAGCTGCCATATTAATATCTCTAAAACAAAACTAAATATATCATGGCTTTGCTGAAAATAAATAATCTTTACAGCATGGCAGAATTTTGATAATTGTTTGGATATGTAAAAGGCAGTATTGGAAGGGGAGAGACTACACATTAAATAAGCAAGATGGAAATTGACCCTAAATGTTCACAAGTCAACATGCAAATCTTCAGTATAAGAATTTGAGTTTGAAGATAAGCATAAATTTGGCTAGGTCAATATGGGACCACACTGGGTAGTCAGGGTGGAGAGATTAGGAAATTGATTCATTTTGGTATGCTACAGGATTAAGGAAGAGATAGCATGAACTCAGAGTACTAGGTTAAGAGATGACTGGAAAATTCATCAGTGAAAAGACAAATGCCTAGTTTGTAAACTAAGACTACTATATTTAATTAAAAAAAGAGATACATGTTGGTAGAGAATAGTATAATGAAAGATGATAGAATAGCTCTCATAATTAAGAAGCTATAATATGTACACATAACTAATATGCTATCTAAAATGGAAAATGATCTTCAAAATGAAGCCAATGAATATGACCATTAAATAGCAGCCTCATTTCCCAACTGTTAAGATGACCCAATGAAGACGAAGGTGCATTTGACTCATGTCTGGTATTTTTAGTCATATTATACAGTTGTGAAAGCTGGATGTTGAATGAGGGACACAGGAGAAGAACTGATCCTTTTGAATTATGGCCTTGGAGATCAACATTGACTATACCATTGGCTGCCAGAAGAATCAACAGATTCATCCTAGGAGTGCAATCAGAGTGCTTCTTGGAAGCAAGGATGGCTAGACTGCATCTTATGTATTTTGGACATATTGTCAGAAGGGACCAATCCCTGGAGGACATCACGTTTGGGAGAATGGTGGGTCAACAAAAAATGGAAAACCCTCAACTAGATAGATTGACACAGTGGCTGTAAACAATGGGCTTGAACATAATAAAGATCATGTGCATGACACAGTATCATGGGTGTTTTGTTCTAGTATGCATGAGTTGGGCTCAACTCCACGACACTTAACAACCACAACAGCCTATTTGAGACCAGGGTTCAGAATGGTACTATTTATCATGAAAATAAAGATTGCTAACTTCTCCTGAAAATGTGAATAGTCTGGGAACATCTGGGTTCTCTTTGAAGCATAGTAACCATCAGCTGGAACTGAATAGCAGGGGCTCCTCCAATAAGATCTGCCTTCACAATTCTCTATAGTCCCTAAACTCTGGATTTCTTCCCTGACTACAAAAAGCAAAAATTTTGTCATTAGTCTTATAAAAGCAGATAAAGAGGAGGCTCCTGTTATGTGGGGAAAGTGGAAGACCAAGAGATGTACCTGTCTGGTTCACCACAATCATCACCTCAAGGGATCTTTGAGGAGTCCAGCTGGACATTTCCATCTAGTCTGAAATATCTGGGAGAAGCCAGCATCTACTCTGCCAGCCAATGCTCAAGCTGGGTGTGTGGGCTCTGAAGATTATATAATGCAGGCATTTATAAAATAAGACAAAATTATGAATGAAAACTTAGGTGCAATGATGTGGGAGAGGATTCTGCTAGTATAAGTTGTTGAAACTTCAGCTTCCTAAAGTAAAATGACTTCTGCTGCCATCCCTATCCTGCCTACTTCCACATCAGCACTTAAATGTAATTTCTAAAGGTGGCAGCAAGAGACATCCAATATACATAGAAAAGTATGGATATCCAGAACATAGTGGATGGAGGCATTCTTCATTCAGTGCCGTGCACCTCCAAAGTACTGTAATACAGAACAAAGTTCATAATGTGAAAAAGTGTAACACGTACACACAACAAACTTTAGAGATAAAATGGATTTTTTTTTTATTTGATGGACTATTAGGTTACCCAGACGATGATTTGTATTCATGAACAAAGAAACAAGTTGTTATAAATTCTGGGTTATGGATTACATGATGAAGATTTACCTCCAAAAGTTTGTTTTTGCTAAAGAATTGCATCTTTCACTGAGCCAATGCAGAAATCAATGTACGGGAATGAATTCACAGTACATTAACTCCTTGCAAGTGTCTGTAAAAACCTTTGAACTCTTGCCAACATGTAAAATTAAATATGACTCCTCCTCGATTTATACAGCATGCTAGTAATGGTGAATTTGTTTCACTTACCAATAAGTTTGTTTCCTAATGGATTGTCCATTATCTAATCTAGAAATTTACATTTAGGCTTCCCTTTTTTTTATTAGAAATTTTTAATGTACATCATAATGCGATTCATTTTGACATGCTTTTCATTGTGACAATTTTCATATATGCAATTTGATAAGCATTATTCATATAGGTTACCCCTTACCCTCCTCTATGTTTCCCCCCTCCCCCCTTCCCATCTAAGTTTCCCATCCAAGTCTTCTCTATCTTTTACTATATAGTA
>VMDO01032806.1:0-18617 GCA_007922755.1 Pedetes capensis
GCCCTTGGAAAGACCCAGGCGTCTCTTTTGTCTGGGTAATTTGTACTCTTTGTTAGACACCGTCTAAGTGAGCGACATCTAGATCATGAACTCATTTTGGAGACATCGTTGGGGGTGGCGTGGCTTTACAGGGCTTTCCTGCTAATGGTCCTGAGCTGAGGGCAGCGGCTTCTCTAAACATAGTGGTCAGGGCCTCACTCCTATTTGGGAGAATCCTTTGGTTTTTCTCTCAGCGCTTGTGCCAGAACCAACTGTATTACAGGCCGTCTAATTGAGCCTTGGCAGCACGCAGCCCCGATCAAAGGCAGCCCCAACCCAGACCTTGGATCCCAGGCCAGTGGGCACTTAGCACGTCTTGGAAGTGAAGCACCCGCCCGATTTCCAGCAGCTCCTGCCAACGTTGCTGCCTCAGCAGCCGCACTGGCTGATCCATGGGCTGCGCTGCCATTGCTTCCAGAAGGAGCCACTTGTGAGCTATTAAAGGCAGCAATGAAGTGTGCGGTGACAGCAGTGATTCGGGAAAGATGGAAGAACCATCCGGGAAGGCATTCTCCGCTTCCGCTGGGCTGAGTCCAAACGCAGGAGCAGAGCGCCAGCCCTGGAGGCAGCAGGGAGGCTCGGTGGGGTGGCTGGCGGGGCTGGGGGAGGGGTCCTTCAGGGAAACGAACATAAAAGGAGCGTTTCCTAAGTTCATAGGCAATCGGCTGCACACATGTTCTTGGTGTTTACTAACCCAGAACCCGAATTTCCAAAGAAAAACAAAAAAGAGGGCCGGGTACCACTGGGGTAGTAACAGCAGCACAAATTGCCAAGAAGACGCTTCACAGAGTAGATATGCCGGGGAGCTCAAGCTGGGCTCATTTTACCCATGTTCTGGATCTTGAGCCCTGAGCAACACTAATTCCACACATGTACGCGCACCTGGTTAGACGGCATGGAAGGTTGCTCGTGTCTAGAATCCTGAGGAACCCTGAGTTGGCCTGGGAAGGTCGGACTTGGAGGAGGAGATGGTCAGAGGTGGCTCTGGGGGGCCATAGGACATGGTGTCCCCAGGCAGATGAGCTGACAGGAGAGGAAGATGGTCTCCCTGGTGCAGAGAGCTCAGAGGAAGTTGAGAAAAGTAGGCGATCCTTGCCGTGCCTCGGCGGTTAGGCGTTGCCGAATCCCTAGGGTGCAGAGTGGGGAAGGGGCGTTAGGAACCGGCATGTCAGCAAACGGCTGGATGTTTTGGAGGGGGACAGGGCCTGGTGAGATTTCCACTCTTCTGAGGGCCGCCCTATGATGCTGGGCTCACGATACCAGCAGATGGTCCACGGGTGCTTCAACCCCTGCCCCAGAGTCTCCTGTCCCCCTTCCTGTTCTCCATGGGAAAGGACCTACAGGAGGCCTTCTTCAACGCCCTTCCTAAAGGTGCCGTGGTTCTTCCAGACCCAGGCTGGGAGTCAAGGAGTCATTTGTCCCTCATGACCTTCCTTGGCCTTTCTTCACCATTCCCATCACTGCGGCTGCCCAATGGAGTGCGAGCCATCCAGCCACTGCCTGCTCTCTGGATGGCCACGGTGTTTCCAATTACAGCCCTCCCGGGCTGCGCCTCTCCTTCCCAAGACCTCAGCCATCCTCACCCTGGGCACTCTAGGGCAGGTGCAATGTCATATGCCACCTGGAGTTGATGCTGGTGGCTACACACACAGCTGCAGGCCTCGCTTGCCATCCTAACTGAAGCCTCATGTTTTCAGGTCCCCCTTTGCCATCCAGCCCAGTTGGTGTCCTCCCATGCCTGGCTGCAAGGGTGGCCTTGAAGGGTCAGGGCCAATCCTGTTCCTCTTGTGTCTGATAGGTCAGGAATTGCCTGGGAAAAGCTTGCTCGGGACTTCTGTGAAGGTCTTTTATACTCTTCTGGAAAAACCTTTAAAAGCAACCTCTCTCTTCCTTTGGGAATTTTGGTAATAGCTTTATTGAGGAATACTTTATATGCCACAAAATTTCCTGGCGTTATGGGCATAATGTAGTGAGTTTTAGTAAATTTGCAGAGTTGTGCCACAATTACTATAATCTAATTTTAAAACACTTCCATTGGTCCCCAAAGAAAGCTAGGTCCATGTACACTCACTCTTTTTGCCACCTCCACCCCCAGAAAACACTAATCCACTTTCCGTCTCTATAGATTTGCCAGCTGGGGACATTTTGCATCAGTGGCATCATGTGGTATATGCTTTTGTGTGTGTGCTTGGCTTTTATACTTGGCATAGTGTTTTAGAGATTTATTCCTGTGATAGCAAGTATTAGCATTTTCTTCCCTTTATTACTGAATACTGTTCATTCTATGGATAGACCACATTTTCTTTATCCATTTCTACCTTGATGGATACTCCCATGGGTCTGTTAGTTTGTTGTCCCATGGGGACTTGCGTGTTGCTGTGATGCTGAAAGCTATGCCACCAGCATGTCAGACACCAGCAGGGCCACTCATGGCGGACAGGTTTCAGATGAGGTTCTAGACTCAGACAGACTAGAGAGAAGGACTTGGTAGCCCACTCCAGAAACAATTAGCTATGGAAAACCCTATGAATAGCAGAGAAGCACTGTCAAATATAGTGCTGGAAAATGAGTCCCCCAGGCTGGAAGACACTCAAAAGACCCCAAAGTAGAGAATGGAGTCAACTGTAATGATGGGAATAAAACCCCTGGAACCTCCTTTTGGTTATCTGGCCTGACTCAAAATGAGAAGAACCATCGTGGCTGCAATACTGGCTCAAACATAAAAAGATTCTGGGCATGGTACAGTGTTGGGTAGTGTTTTGTTCTGTTATAGATAGGATCACTATGAGTCTGATCCCACTCGATGGCACGCAACAATAACAACTTGGATTTTTTTTTGTGGCTATTAAGAATAATGTTGCTTAGTCACGCATGGTGGCGCAAGCCTGTAATCCCAGTGACTCCTGAGGCAGAGGCAGGAGGATCATAAGTTTGAGACCAGAGGCAGTCTGCATAATTTAGCAAGACCCTGTCTCAAAAAGTAAAAAAATGGTCTGAGGGTGCAGCTCAGTGGTACAGCACTTGCAAAGCATGCAAGCACAGGGCCCTGGGTTCAACCCCCAGTACCGCAAAAAAAAAAACAAAACAAAACAAACAACAAAAAAACTGCTATGAATATTTCTATGCAAGTCTTTTATAGATATATGTTTTCATATTCCTTGGGAAGATACCTAGGAATGGAATTACTGTTATATGGCAAACCTGTTTTTGTTTTTGTTTTTTCAGCACCAAGGCCTCACCCTTGCATGCTTTGCAAGTATTGGACCACTGAGCTGCTGCCTCCAGCCCTTTTTTTTTTTTTTTTACTTGTTTTGAGACAGGGTCTTGCTAAATTACGCAGACTGCCTCTGGTCTCGAACTTGCAGTCCTCCTGCCTCTGCCTCTCGAGCCTCTGGGATGACAGGTGTGCACCACTGCACCTAGCTTGCAAACCTGTGTTTAACACTAAGAAACTGTCAAAATGCTTTTCACTGCAATGGTACCACTTTATACTTTCAATCTACAAGCTTGCCTGCCTCTTCACCAGCACCTGTTACTGTCTGTCTGGGATTCTGGCCACCATCATGGGTATAAAGTGGTATCTCGCTGTGGTTTCTGTTTGCATTTCCCAAATAAGCACTAATGTTGAACATTTTTAGTGAATTTATTCACATATATTTTGGAGAAATGAGTGTTTAAGCATTTTGCATTTAAAAAAATTGGAAAGTTGAGTGTGGTGGCACATGCCTGTATTCCCAGTGCTTGGGAGGCTAAGGCAGGAGGATGGGTGTAAAGATGTGTTGTAAAGTTTTATCGCAGCATCACAGAATAATTTCTCTGCCCTCCACATCCTCTGTGCTCTTCCCCTTCACCCCTCCTTTTCTCTCTCTCCCACCAATACCTGGGAACCATTTGTATTTTAGTTGTATCTGTAGTTTTGCCTTTTCTAGAATGTCATATAGTTGAAATCATGCAATAGATGTTGTTGTTGTTGTTGTTAGGTGCCGTCGAGTCGGTATCCGACTCAGAGCAACCCTCTGTTCAACAGGGGAAACACTATTGTCAGTGCTTCTCTGCTGTTCATAGGGTTTTCGATGGCAGATTGATTTTTGGGAGGCTGTTGCCAGGTCCTTCTCCCAAGCCTACAGCTTCTGGTGTTCCCAGGCGGTCTCCCATCCAGGTACTAACCAGGCCCGACCCTGCTTAGCTTCCAAGATCTGACGGGACTGGATGCCACAGGGCTACCGCTGCAGGCCATGCATTAGATAGCCTTTCCAAATTGACTTCTTTCACTTACCAAAGTGCATACAATGTTTATACATTTTCATGGTTAGATAGCTCATTTCTTTCTGGCAATGAATAATTGTCATTGTATAGATGTACCACAGTTCATTTATCTACCGGGGTTGCCACAAATGTATACTCATTTTAAGAGATATTATCTATGTATTACTTTTCAAAGTTGAATTGAATTATGGTCATAATATGTAGCATGACATTTGCTCAAAAGATGGCATTGGCCAAATGAATGTAAGCATATGATACAGTCTTAAAACAGCAAAATGGAAAGTTTGTCCCAAGATGTGTATGCATTTTTTGGCACTTTCTGTATTTACCTGTTGAAGAACATCTCAGTTGTTTCTGATCTTTGCTTATTATGAACAAATGTGTTAGAATTTTCACAGTAGATTTTTATGTATACATAAACTGTCAATGCATTTGGAGAAATATTACGAGGTACAATTGCTGGGTTGTGTGATAAAACTGGGTTTAGCTTTGGAAGAAAATGCGAAACCATCTTCCAAAGCAGCTGAACCATTTGGCATTCTCCCCAGCCACGAATGAGAGGTCCTTTTGCTTCACATTCCTACCAGTATTTGGTGTTGTCTATGTTTTGGATTTTAGATATTCTAATAGGTATGGACAGTATCATTGATTTGCAAGCTCCTAATGAAATTAAGGATTCTTTCATAGGCTTATATGTCTGCTTTGGTGTTTGTTCAGATCTGCCCATGTTAAAATTGGATTGTTTTCTTATTTTGAGTTTTAAGAGTTCTTTGCACATTATGCAAAAAAAAATCCTTTATAATACATGCATTTTGCAAATATTTTCTCCCAATCTGTGGCTTGCCTTTTTATTCCCTTAACAATATATTTCACAGAGCAGAAAGTGAAGCATCACATTTTTTCTTTGGTGGATTGTAATTTTGGTGTGGTATATTAAAAGTTGCCTGCAGCCGTAGCCCTGTGGAATTGGATCCCCTCAGATCTCGGAAGCTAAGCAGGGTTGGGCCTGGTTAGTACCTGGATGGGAGACGGCTGGGAACACCAGGTGCTGCAGGACCTGGCAACCCCCTTCCAAAAATCAATCTGCCATTGAAAACCCTATGAACAGCAGAGAAGCACTGACAATAGTGTTTCCCCTGTTGTACAGAGGGTCGCTATGAGTTGGATACCGACTCGACGACACCTAACAACAACAACAAATATTAAAAGTTGTCGTAAACTCAAGATCATCTAGGTTTTCTCTTATGCCACCTGCTAGAAGTTTTATAATTTTGCATTTCACATTTAGGTCTATGATCCATTTTGAATTAATTTTTGTAAAAATGTAAGATCTGTGTCTAGACTCACTTCTTAAAAAATTCAACACCATTTGTTAAAAAGTTAACCATTTTTGCACTAAGTTGCCTTTGTTTGTTTGTGGAAGATTAGTTAGTTATATTCATCCAGGTCTATTTCTAAGGTCTCTTGTTTGTTATGTTGATATAGTTATCTGTTCTTTCACCAGTACCACACTGTGACTTTCTGCCAAGTGTGGAAGTCAGGTAACACCAGTCCTCCAACTTTCCACTCCTTTTGTAGTATTGTTTTGATTATTGTGCATCCTTTGCCTTTCAATATAAACTTATAGAATCACTTCATCAATACCCACAAAATAACTTTCTAGAATTTTGATTGGGCTTTCATTAAATATATAGGTTGATTTGAGAAGAATTTTCATCTTTAATTTTTTTTATTAGTTTTGTAGTTGTCTTCCTATATATTTTGTACACATTTTGTTAGACTTGTACATAGGTATTTACTTTTTGTGATAATATAAATTGTATCTTTTTCTAATTTCAAATTCCAATTGTTCGTTCCTGGTATATAAGAAGCAATTGAGCTGGGTGCGGTGGTGCACGCCTGCAATCCCAGCAACTTGGGAGGCAGAGGCAGGAGGATCGCAAGTTGGAGACCAGAGGCAGTCTGTGTAATTTAGCGAGACCCTGTCTCAGAAGGTAACAAAATGGGCTGGAGTACAGCTCAGTGGTCCAGCACTTGCAAAGCATGCAAGCACGAGGCCCTGGGTTTAGCAATTGATATCTGTATATGGACCTTTTACGTTGTATTATATGTTGTTGTTGTTGCTGGGTGCCCTTGAGTAGTGTCCGACTCATAGCAACACTTATAGGGTTTTCAATGGCTGATTGTTTTGGGATTGCCTCAGGAGTGGGTTACCACGTCCTTCTCCCGTCTTTGTGGTGCTGGGAATCGAACTCGGGACCTCAGAGACTGCAGAGCGGCGCTGTACCTACTGAGTAAAATCCCAGCTCCTTATATTATATAGCCTTGTGATAATCACCTTTTAGCTCCAGGATGTTTTCATTGTTGTTGTTGCTTATTTGGGGTTTTGTATTTGTCGTGACTTTCAACGACTTTGTAGTTTAGTTACTGCCTATTTTGTTTGCTGCCCTATTGGACCCTTTGTGTTTTACTTCACCTGCCTGCTCCTTTAGAGAGAGCCTTTGCTGCATCCGGGTCTGCCTTCCCCACAGTGCTTGGCATTGTACTTGCAGGGAGAAAATATTCGGGTATTTTTAAAAGGAGTGCTAAAATACTTCAATAGTCACTACTGAAACTGGATTTTATATATATATATATACACACACATAAATTCTTTATTTAAGAAAACTTAGAGGAAAGATAGGGCTGGGATTTAGCTCAGTTGGTAGAGCACCGCTCTGCAGTCTCTGAGGTCCCGAGTTCGATTCCCAGCACTGCAAAAGTGGGAGAAGGACCTGGTAACCCACTCCCAAGGCAATCCTGAAACAGTCAGCCATTGAAAACCCTATGAGGGTTACTATGAGTCAGATACAGACTCGACGGCATCTAACAACAACAACAACAGAGGAAAGATTGTAAGATAAAAACACATTAACTTTTTGAAACTCTTAGAGCTATTTGTAGTGAATACAGACAGAAGTCCCCTGACTGGACTGAGATGGGAGGCCTCAGAAGCTGGCTTTCCTGGGAAGACCCCTCCTGCCCATCACACTGCTCTGGCTTCTGTGCAGGAAGATTGAGAACATGCGATTCTGTTGTATAATGAAGACTATTGGGCCCGCCAAGTGTGTCTGCTTTTACACGGTTAGCTGGAACACGGCTGAGCCTGGAACCTACTTGTCCTGAACCCCAGGCCAGTATCCACTGGTGTCAGGACACACCCTTCTGGCTACTCTAACTGCACTCGTAAACTCACGCCACCCCTCGTGTGATTCTTGATTTACAATTTACCTATGGCACCGGCTGGTAAGAGCCATGAGAGCCTTGGTGACAATATGGTGTAATTCTTTCCTTTTATAGCTGAGTACACCAAAAGCAAGGAGGGTAAAGCGGAGTCTCTGAAGGTCATCTTCATGGGGTGTGTGGAGGGGGTCTTAGTCTTGGTCAGCGCAGTTACTGTTCACTAGATGGGGGAAATAAATTCCTCCCTAGAAGCAAAGAAGCAATTGAGAAAGGACATTTCCTTTTTGTAGGCACAGGGGAATCATTCAGCCATGTCCCTTAGACACTGAAGAGAACAAGAGCCTGTACCCGGTGCTGAATCCTGCTAACAAACACTGTCACTGCCTTTAGACTGGGATTGTTTTTTGGACTCCACATTGAAGTAACCAGAAAAAGTTAATGGATCTCTAAATATCAAGCACAAATGCCTTCCTTCTCTTTTGACCTAAAACATCAAGGGAGAGATTAGCAGCACTGAAGATTCCATTGCTGATGGAGCCATTTCCCCGAAGTGGGGTGATGCTCCCTGGACGCCCTCCATCTTCCCTGAGAATTCCCAGCTTTGCCTCTTCAGGGACATCTTGGGGTGCCTCAGTTCTCACAGGAGCAGCTGATTCCAGCCCTGGAGGTTAAATGTGAATGGAAAACAACTGGCAGAAGAGAAGGAACCCCAAGAGAGTGGGGATGAGAGAGCTTCCTGGCATCTAAGACATAGCAGGTGCCCAAGATAATGTTTGTCAAAAGGATGCATGAGTGAGGATGACCAACTGGACTGTAGCCCCCTCACGGAAATGGTACATGTTCTCTTTTTACCCACAAAGGGGCCTAAAATACACATATGAGGATCTCAAATGGTCCTTGCATTTTGGACTGAATTGGGTGATAATTTCCTGTTGCAATTGTCTATCGCTGCACAAGATAGAACTTGTACCCTAGAACTTCGTGGATTAAAACAGCTGTTTCATTATCTCTCACATTATATGGGCAACTTCGTTTAGCCAGGTGGGTCTTCTGCTGGTCTCCTGCAGGATGTGTCACATAGATGCCCTCAGATCATAGCTGGAAGTGGGATCTCTGGAGGCTCCTTTGGGACCCCAGTGTGGCTGGTCCTCCCTGATCTTCATGGCAGTTGAAGCATCTTCTCTGCATGTGGCATTTGGTGTGGCTTTCTGCTGCAGTCTCTCAGGCAGAGTAGCTGGGTTTTTCTACAGAACAGCTCAGGGTTCCAAGAAGAATAATTCCGAGGGGTTCTTCTCACCAAGGGTCTACTTGTATTGCTCTTGTTAAATCACACTGGTCAAAGCAGCTCCTATGACTAAGCCCAGAGTCCACGTGGGCAGAGATGACAAAAAGAGCAGGAATATTGGGGGCTTCCAATAGAACAGCCTGCCAGGGGCAGGGGTGGTAGGATTTGAAGGCAGTAAAGTGAGAGTTGCCCCATGGGGATTGAGTTCAGGGGGAAGGGCCATGTGGACTGGTAGAAGCTGAGGCTGGAAACGTGGTTGCAGCCAGACTGAGAAGGCCTCTCAAGGCCTTCTTAGTCCATAAGTCCATAAGACTAAGGCAAGCAATCACTGGAGGTCTCCAGGCAGTACCCAGCACCTGGGTAGCTCAGGAGGACATGGCTGGAGAGAGGTTTCCAGGGACCAGGATGTACTCATAATGATGGTAGTGGCCCATAATAAGAGACCACAGGACGGTGATGGGGGATTGGGAGGAGGTGTTGGTTTGTGGGGCCCTTGTTTGGGTACCACCTCTATGTAGGGCGTGTGCCTCCCACTCTGGCCCAGATGTTTGGATGGGTAGTGCCGCTATGTACCCAGATACTAAACACAATTCACTTGGGACCCTCAGGTGAGGGGCACGGACTCCTGCGGCCCTCGGGATGCTGGTGGAGACGGGAGAAAGGAAAAGCCTCCGGCGCTTTTGCCTTGTGGGGACAAACACAGCTCTTTATTTCTCTGCCCTTATCAAAGTGGAAAGAAACCCAAAGCGTACTGCTTTAAATGCTAGCAGCTCTCATACAGTCTCAAGGGCAGATGCTTCCATGTTGGTGGTCTTGGTGGAGAGCGAGTTCTTTCCTTGTTGATGGTCGTGGCAGGGAGAGCATTCTTTCCTCACCGAAGGTCCGGGCAAGAGAGCAGAGAGAGCTGCTTCCTCATCGGTGGTCCAGGCGAAAAAAGGGGATGTTTCCTTGTTGGTGGTTGAAGGTCTGGGCGAAAAAGGGATCAAGCTGCCGCAGTGCAGCTCCTTATATAGCTCACTCATGGAATGGCCTGAGCCAATCAGCTTTAAGTCCAATTGTCCAATCAGGTTCGGGGGATTTGTGAAGGGTTTTGTACAAAGTCCAACCAAGTTACTTTCATTTTCCCTAGATTTCTAATTTACAAACCAGATCTTCAAAAGCCATTTTCCCAGTTTTGGGGTTTTTGCCAATTTCCTCCCAATTTCTCCCTACACTGGTTCAGAGAGCTTTGGAGAAAGATCTTTAGGACTTGCAGCTGACAAGGTAGAGGGAGTGCAGGAGCAAAGGGTGGCCCCTGCAGAAGGACAGTGCTTCCATGTGCTGCGGTTTGGACGCAGCCATCTGCTTGCTGGGATGGTGCTGTGCGTGTTGACCAGTTCAGGGTATTTCTTAGCAGATGCAAATAGACTAGGGAGATGTCCTGGCTATGATGTGGTGCAGATCTTGAAAATGAGCAAACTATTCCTGGGTACTTACAAGCTTGGTGAAGAAAATTTAACACGAGCCCTAAAACTGGTCTGGGAGTTCAAAGTGATCAAATGGAAACTTGGAAAAAGATTTCTAATGGCAACCCAGGATTCCCAACCTAGAAAATGTCAGGTCCCTGGGTACTCTCTCGTGTCCCTGGGGTGAAGGAGACCAGCTGTTCTCTTGCTTCTATGTGATGCCGAAGCCACAGAAACAAGGAGCATAATATTTAAGGTATACACGTGAGTGGTCAACATGGAAGGCTCTGGGGCAGGGCCACGTGGTAGCCTGGGATGCTGGGCATGCCCCTAGATCTTCCGAGGGCTGGGGCAGGGCAGAGGACAGGGCTGTATGTGGGGGTAAGGGAGCTCGGAGCATTTCACTTGCATCCTTATTATAAATTTGAGGATGAGGTTAGAAGGAGTTTCTGGTTTTAGACCCTGAGCCCTAGGCGGCCGATCTCATCCTTTGTTTTCTTGCCTCCCAAAGAAGGCAGGTACCTGGATCTTTAGGGCTCAGGGCCTGGGGCTGCAATTACTTCCACTCCTGCGGTTGACCAAAAGTCTTGGGAAAGGGGCTGAAGGCCTGTCTGGTACTCCTGGAGACCACAGGGAGCTCAGTGCTTAGTCATTGGCTTGTGCCATTGTTCGGGAAGCTGCCATGTATTTCCAAGGGCAGCATCCAAGTCCTGCAGAGGTCCTCAGGGGCGTGAGCTAAACCAGTCTTCCTCACCCATGAGGAAAGTTGGTTTACAGGCTTGGAAAATGAATGCTTTAGGGGAAGGGATTGGCCATAACCTTTAACTGATCTGTGGGTTCAACCAGAAAAACCTAACCAAAACCCAACCTAACCCAAATGAAATCAAGTCATATTCTAGAAACGTAGCCACCAGAGCGCGGGACCACATGGAGCTACCGGCTGCGCTGGTGTGGACTAAGGCAGGTCCCACCCTGGTAGGGACCATCAAGAAATGGCCCAGGGTCTTCTTGCCTGGGAAACACAGTCCGCAGCCCATTTGCTAGGAATGCCAACTTGTCATTTGATCACTTGTGTTTCTGAGAAAAGTTCCTGCTCATGACATGACTTGACTGATGTTTTCTGTGCTTTGGAAACTTTCATTGATGATTCTAAAAATTTACATCTCAATCTGTAGTAAAGTGGACAGATAATGTGAGCTTTGAAGACTTTTATAACAAAAAAAATTCTTAAGTAATTTTCATTGTTTCCCAGAATATATTTCCAATAAATCTAGATAAGTCTTAAGAATTTTTTTTTCAGAGATGCAGAATAAAATAGGTACCTGGTGTCCCCTGGTTTGTCTGACCTGAAGTTTATGAGAATTTATTGTGGCTGATTCTTCCAGGCAAAGGTCTGTTCTGATACTGATACAACAATATTCCAATATAACTCTGAGATAATTCTCTACTGATAGTACTCCCTGTACTTACTAAATAGAATATCTCCATTGGAAATCATGCTTAACTTGCAGGAATTATAATGTTAAGTTGCAGACCTTCAGAGGACCCTTGTGCCTCTGCCAAAAGGACAACACTGAGATTTTTTTCTCTTTTGGAGGAGGAACCATAGAGCTGTGGTAACAAGAAACCCTTATTTGTCTTTGGAATAAAGATCATCATTTCCAACGACTACCTGATAAATCGGGCTGGGATTTAGCTCAGTGGGTAGAGCGCTGCGCTACAGTCTCTGAGGCCCCCAAGTTCAATTCCCAGCACTGCAAAAATGGGAGAAGGGCCTGGCAATCCACTCCCAAGGCAATCCCGAAACAGTCAGCCATTGAAAACCCTATGAGGGTTGCTATGAGTCGGATACCGACTCAACGGCACCTAACAACAACAACAACCACCTGATAAATCACAATATGGCATATGAATAAATATGGACCAGATAAAGCCTCTGGCTTTAGGTTGCAGATGAGATGCCTTTTCTTCATGGCTGTCCACATGAACTGCTCTTTGAAAACACATGTGTACCCACACGCATACGTGGGCAGCATGACTCTAATTTTTCCTGCCACCTGTAAGGTGCAGACAAATTAAATTAATCCATAGGAGACCTGTTTTGCTCTGCTCTGGCAGTAACTACTTCCACTTCTTGAAAGGCCTTTCTTTTCGCAGTTTCCTTTTCTGAAAAGGTTTACGGTGTCTCCGTGCAAGTGGTTGTCATGCTTTAGAAAAATCACATGCAGCAAAAAGTCAGAACTGTCAGTTCAGAAGACACTGCCGGTTCCGCTGGGTACAACCGAGCAAGCGGTGCTGGCAAACGATCTTTAGAAAAAAAACAGAGGACGGGAGCAGCGGCAGAATGAAGATAAAAAGGGCTGTAGGCTTTATTCTCACTGAAGGCTGGCAACCAGAGTCTGCAGGAGGGAAGACGTCTATCAGATAGGTCATCTGTTGTGTAATGAAGAATAGAAGGAGAGACAGGCAGGAGGAGCAGGCGGGGGCCCCTCTCCGAGGGCCGGGAGAGTCAGAGAGAAGCAGAAAGCACTGTCCGCCTGAACTGCCCACCTTTAATTTACTACCAACAGATCGGGTGTTAGGCAGAGTCGGCTAGCGGAGGCAAGCTGTGTATAAGGTTATAGATACAGCTGAAACCCACTTCTTATGACTCCCTGGTATGGTTCATTATGATTTTGTTTCTCATGGCACAAGGCATCTTATTAAAAGTAACTGACACATTGAAAATGTGCTAGTCTCGCGATATTTATATTACTTTTCTAACATTGTAGTCTGGCTGGGATTTAGCTCAGTTGGTAGAGTGCTGCGCTGTAGTCTCTGAGGTCCCGAATTCAACTCCTAGCACTGCAAAAATGGGAGAAGGACCTGGTAATCCACTCCCAAGGCAATCCCGAAACAGTCAGCCATTGAAAACCCTATGAGGGGCACTATGAGTCAGATACTGACTCGACAGCACCTAACAATAACAACAACATTGTAGTCTGTGTGAGTATTGTGTGGTTTTACCAGGAAGAAGCAAAAATATGGTAATATCTAGTAACAGCTTTATACTAATATTATGATTACTATTAGTGCTGGGGATTGAACCTAGGGCCTCACTTACACTAGGCAAGCACTCTACCACCGAGCTGTACCCAGTCCCTGTAATGACAACTTTAAATGCATGTCCTTATCAAGGAATTTCTGCCTCGTGTTGCTCTGCTTACAACATGCATGGCATTCTGCTTTCAAAAATATACTACAAAATACATTCTCTATGCAACTTGATTTATGACTATGCAGTTTAAAGTCACGATGGCACCATTGGGCTGTTATGGCTTTTGGTTTCTACAAGAAGGTTCAGTCTGGCATCTCCAACTCACACAAAGTTAGTTACTGACTGGGCAACTACCGGCCAGGTCAGCCAGCTGGGGCTGTTTCAGCGTTGGGTGGCTCAGGGCCTGGGGAGCCCCTAACACTTGCATAAACCCAAGAAAAAGACGTGGGACCAGCCGCTGAGCTTGGCATGCCTTCGCTGGAAGGAGAGCTGTAGTCTTGTTCCTGGTCGGGATGTTGCCAGGAGGCCCAGCAGAGGCCTCGCCACCAAATGCACTTTGGCAAGCTGCCCCCAACACAGAATTGTCAAATCAAATCTCTTAAGAAACCTGCCGCAATTGAACGCGGCAGGCTGCGACTCTCGGGGGATTCCACCTCCTCTGGCCAGCCTGCTGGAATCAATAAGGACCATTTGTGCTTAGCGAGAGAGAGTGGGAGTCATCCTTCTGTATTGACCGGCTGGGGCATATACGACCCGCCATCGCAGCCAGGTGATTGGTGTCCTCACACCCCTCAGCCCGCGTCCTGACATTGCCTGCGCCATTCATCAGCGGCCTGGGCCCTGGGGTGGCCGAGGCCTTGCACACAGCATGCATCATTCATCCCGTCTGCCCTCCTTCACAAATAATCTAACGGAGTATGATTCTTTCCTTTCTGCCTCTGACATGCAGGCCTGGCCACGGGACCCAGCAGTAAATATCTATCTTAAACAAATTGCTGTCAGTGCTAAGCCACTGGGGACTCTTAAGAGGGAATTAGGAATTAAGAATTTGTGGTGATGGGTAATAAAAGATGGATTGGTTTATTCGTATGACTCTGCAAATGTGTGCATTAAAATGGGTGGAAAAGGCTAAAAGAAGACAACGATGATGCTTCCACGTAGGCCATACCCAATTATCTGGCAATTAATTTGCTTGTTAAAATTGTGTGTGTGCACGTGTGCATGGGTGTGAAGGTGTTTATGTGTGTGTGTGTGTATATATATATGATATATGGTATTTTATGTATACATCACTGCATATCATATATTTATATATAAGTATACATGTGTATTTGATATAAACTTACATGTATATTTTTGAACATAGTGTATACTCTAGAATGGGAAGTTAAAATAAATAGATTCTGCATATTTCGGTGCCAATAGTTTGGTTATCCAATGTGTTTGTTAGGGAAAAGTGGTCCATCAAATGCCTGCTGGTTAAATACGCAGGGTGGCAGCTTTGGTTGAATAATTTAAAATTCAATTTGAAAAAAGTCTGTATGTCTACATTTTAGGATTTAATCTTTTTGGCAATCTAAAAGAAAAAAAAAACTTTGCGTAGGCTAAATAGTTTGGTTATTCATGCCACAGATGCCCTGACATAAGAAGATTATGATGTTTAAAATCAGGCTTATAGATGTATTTTCTACTTTTTAAGCCAGAAAGCCCTCTAAATTGTTAGGCCTAAATTCTTTAATCTCCCTGCTGGAGCCAAAAGGTGAGCTCAGAAAAGAAAAAAAAATCCACTATTTTCAGCCCTAAAGAGAAGCTGAGTGGTACCATAGGACATGATCGCGGGTTCCATTGATCATGCTGGAGGGACCGAACTCGGGGTGTGGAGCTGGGGTAGTGGATGCTGGCTGATCTTAAGTGCGTCTCCCGAAGGAACTTGGGATCCTGTGCAGGCCCGAGTCTGGATCATGTTGGAGAAAGCCCATGAGCAGTGGAAACTGTGAGGCCACTTTGCACATGGGTACAACTGGGGTGTGCAAGGTCCTACCTTGTCTTCACCCCTCATGCAGCTGCCCTGGACCCTTTTCTTTTTTTGGCAGTACTAGGGGTAGAACCCAGGGCCTCGCATTTGCATGCTTTGCAAGTGCTGGACCACTGAGCTGCGCCCCCACCCTTTTTTTTTCTTTCACTTTTTTTGAGACAGCGTCTCACTAAGTTATGCAGATTTCCTCTGGTCTCGAACTTGCGATCCTCCTGCCTCTGCCTCCGCCTCCCAAGCCGCTGGGATTACAGGCGTGTGCTACTGAGCCTGGCCGACCCTCCCCAGTTGTGAGGGACCCCAGGCCTGCTAACACTGGGGCCTCTGGGCCCCTCCCAGGCACCAGCTGGTTCTCTTGAAACTTTTCCTGGCCTGGGCTGTCCTTCTGTCTCTGCCAGGCATCCAGCCCATAAACTGACCCCACTGTGTGTTCATGGCCACAGCCTTCTTTGTTACTTTATTCGCAGCTTAACAGAAAGCCTCTGATTTTTGACCAGGTGAGCTAAAGGGATTTCAGGTCCTGCAGAAGGGCTGAGTAGGAACGCGTCCTTGGGACCTCGGAGTGCCCCTGTGTGCTTGGAGCCCTGTATCAGCCCATCCTGGGGATGGACCCAAGATGGGTGACCCAGGCCCCTTAGGCAAAAGTGATTCCTAGGAAGGCTGGGGGCTGCTACTCCTCATAAGGCCCAGGGAGGCCCTGGAATCACATTCTTCCTCACCTTGGGTGGGGACCCAAAGCCAGAAAGGGTGTGTGCCTTGGCAGACCTGTCCCTGGGTCTCCTCGGGGACCCCCAAGAAGGAGTTTTAGGGTTTTAGTCTGTGTAGGGGGCAGCCTGGTCCTAGAATGTGTCCACACCGCTGTGGCCTCGTTGATGAGGGGTGGGGAGGTCTGAGGGGTGGAGCACAGGTAGAGCCCTCTACCCAGTGTTCCTGGGTCCTGTCAGTAAGAGAGGAGACTAAGTGAGGAATCAGGAGGGAGGTTATTACAGTGTGAAGGTGCAGGCTGGAGAGGGCGTGGGGGCTTCTTAGGAGTGTCCTGCGAGGGGGTTTTGCTGAGCTCCTTTTATGGGTATGCTGCAGGGGATTATTAACGGGTCTCGGGGGAGAGCCCAGGAATGGGCTGGGGTTTTCCCAGGATCAGGTCTACTGCCCTTTTCTGTCTTGACAGGAGGTTTTCAGATGTGGCCTGGCAGCAGCCACTTTTGCGAGGCTAATTGCATGGGGACGTCCTGATGATAAAGCAGAGGACAGGTCACCGTCCTCTCTGGCGGCCATGTTGGTTCCAGCTAGTTTTGAGTGTCTCATGTCCTCACTGATGGTCACCTGCTTTCCTGCTATAGTCAGCTCTGCGGCTGCCCCAGCCTCTAGCCACCATGTAGTTGGCTTTTATCCTGTGCCCATCTAGCCTACTTTGCTACCAGTAGAGAAAAGGACACCGGCCCTGCCCACTGGATGTCCCATCACCATCTCTCAGGAGATGCTGCTCTGTCCCTTGTCTCTGTTACCTAAAGATCCTGGGAGGCTGGCAGAGTGGGGAGAACTCTGGCCATTTCAATGAGAGCACCACTAGGTTCCTTTTTGTGGGGTCCTGTCAGGTCCCATTAAAATACGCTCCCTGTGATGAGTTGTGTGTCCCTTTCTGGGAAGCGGGAACAGGCAGATGACAGGTCTCTGTCCAGTGGGCTGAAGCAGGGTTCAGCCTGGGTCTGCAGGACACACCGCGGGAGGCGGCTGCTGGGGACTCGCCCCACCCAAGCTCTGGAGGCCTTGCCTCTCCGCTTGTCACCTGAGTTAGACATGGGCGGGAGAACTCTTGCTTTCAGCCTGGGAAAGAGTCACTTGCATCTTGTGGCTTCCCTGGGCCACCCCTGCTGGCCCAGGCCTCCACTTCCACCTGGCTTGCCATGCACCCTGCCTACCAGCTCTCTCAGCCAGCTGCCACTGTCCCCACCAGAACGTTTGCATGCTCCTGTGTCTGCCCTCTTCAGGCTGCAGGCACACACACCTGCACACACACTGGCACAGGTGCACACACATGCACCCTCACACACATACCTGCACACATACTGGCACAGGCTCACACACAGGCACACTCGCACATGCCCACACACTGGTATAGATGCACATACCTGCACACTCACATGCACACCTGTACACACACTGGTACAGGTGCACACACACATGCACACTCACACACAGGCACAGAGGCACATTCATGTACGCCTGTGCACACACTGCTACAGGTGCACACACATGCACCCTCACACATGCACACATACTGACACTGGCGCACACACAGGCACACTCACACATACACCTGCACAATACACTGGCACAGGTGCACACATGTACACTCACAGGCACACACACACTGGTACAGATGCTCACATAGGCACACTCACATATGCACACACTGGCACAGGTGTGCAATGCTCACACACTCACCTACACAATATACTGGTACAGGTGCACATATGCACACTCACACAGACATGCACACACATTGGCACAGGTGCATGCACATGCACACTCACCTGCACACACAGTGGTACAGGTACACACACAGGTGCACTCACATGCACAACTGCACATGCTGACGCAGGTGCACACACATGCACACTCACATGCACACACACTGGTGCAAGTGCAAACATGCATACTCACATGCACACCTGCACAAGCGCTGGCACAGGTGTGCACACATGCACACTCACGTACACATGCACACAGTGGCACAGGTGCACACACATGCACTCATGCATGCACACTGGCACAGGCACACACAAGTTGCACACTCACACACCTGCACACACACTCACACAGGCACATTCATCCATTCTCACCTGCGCACCTACACACACTGGCAGAGGCACACACACATGCACACTCACCCGCACACCTGCATGCACCCTCTTCTTCCTTCTCGCTCCAGCAGTCATCCTTCCTCTCTTTCTGGACAAACATCCTCCAGCACAGCCTCCCCTCTGCATCCGCTCTACCTCTAGTCCTTCTTCAGCCCCCTGGGTTGAGCTCCCCCCAATCCCCCATGCTTTTACCCTGGACCCATAACCAGGGCCTTCCTCTGGCTAACCCTGGTGGCGTCTGTGTGGGAGCATTTGGTGCTGATGGCTGCCTGGCGGATTCTCCACATTCCCCAGCTGGCTCGCCTCCCACCCCTTCCTGGCTTCCCCCCTTCTCCACGGGAGCTGAGCTCCTAGGTGAGGGTCCTCAGCTCCCCGCCCTTCCCACTGCACACATTCCGAGGAGTTGCTTCTCGCTCCTGGGTCTGCC
>VMDO01032807.1:0-18611 GCA_007922755.1 Pedetes capensis
GTCATGAGAGCGCCACCCTCAAGACTTCCTCTTAATCTACCTCCAATAGACCTAATCTCCCAAAACTATCATTGTTGTTGTTGTTGTTAGGTGCTGTCAAGTCGGTATCCCACTCATAGCGACCCTCATAGGGTTTTCAATGGCTGACTGTTTTGGGATTGCCTTGGGAGTGGATTGCCAGGCCCTTCTCCCATTTTTGCGGTGCTGGAAATTGAACTCGGGTCCTCAGAGACTGCAGCGCAGTGCTCTACCAACTGAGCTAAATCCCAGCCTGAAAACCATCATATTGGAGGTTAATTCAGCTAAGAATTTAGGGGCACACCAACATTTAGTCTCTAACAATCCCGAAGCTAGCAAATGACAGAGCCAGAACTTAACCTCGGTTATTAGCTGGGCCCTCGTTCTGACTCTAAGGCATCTTGCACCATCCCTCTGCTTTAATACCAGATATTAATGAGGGAGGTTCTGCTGGGTTGGAAAGGCTCTTCTGGAGACATCTAGCATTTGCTGTTAAAGTACAATCTCCATGGCTGGGCGTGGTGGCACACACCTGTAATCCCAATAGCTCGGGAGGCGGAGGCAGGAGGATCACAAGTTCGAGACCAGAGGCAGTCTGCATAATTTATCGAGACCCTGTCTCAAAAAAAAAAAAAAAAAGGGCTAGGGGTGCATCTTAGTGGTCCAGCACTTGCAAAGCATGCAAGTAGGAAGCGCTGGGTTCAACCCCCAGTACCATTAAAAAAAAAAAAAAGCCAACCTCCATGAGCTCAGAGACCATATTGTTGTTGTTGTTGTTAGGTGCCGTCAAGTCGTGTCCGACTCATAGCGACCCTCATAGGGTTTTCAATGGCAGATTATTTCGGGATTGCCTTGGGAGTGGGTTGTCACGTCCTTCTCCCGTTTTATTGTGGTGCTGGGAATCGAACTCGGGACCTCAGAGACTGCTGAGCAGCGCTCTACCAACTGAGCTAAATCCCAGCCCCAGAGACCATATTGGTGAGAGGACATTGGTCACCAGTATATCCTCAGCATGTAGCTTGTACCAGAACATGAGAGATATTCAATAAATATGTATTACATATGTGCATGAAGGATTCTGACAGACTGATGACTATTTTTATGCACAAAAAGCTTAGAAAGTGGCATTTGTTCAGGTATCCTACTCATAGCGACCCTCATAGGGTTTTCAATGGCTGACTGTTCCGGGATTGCCTTGGGAGTGGATTGCCAGGTCCTTCTCCCACTGGGCATATTAGGGGTTCCTTAAATGCTTGCTCAGAAAATGGAGAGGAAGCCATGAGGGTTTGGAATGAGGTGGCTCTGAAATCTCTCTGTAGGACCTATGGAAAGGCACCATGGTGGTAGGCTAGTGGGGAAATGGGAGTAAAAGAGATTGGAAGCTTCGTTAGCATAGGTAACACACTTTCCCCCCCAGTACTGGGGTATTGAACCCAGGGCCTCACGCATGCGAGGCAAGTACTCCACCACTGAACTGCACCCCCAGCTCCTTTTTCACTTTTTATTTTGAGACAGGGTCTCCGTAAGCTGTGCAGATTGCCTTTGGCCTTGAACTCATGGTCCTCCTGCCTCAGTGTCCCAAATTGCTAGGATTACAAGTGTGCATCATAGCACCCGGCTCATATACTTTTGACTTGAGATGCATGTTTATTTGGGAGGAGGGCTGAAGACTAGTGAATTATGTGGAGGCTAAGGCATCACCCCATTACCTTGATGATGCTGCCTTTGATCTTGGAGGAGAAAGGGCAATGTCTAAGTAACATTCATCCCCAGGTAACAGCCAGCTGGTCCCAACGGAGCGAATGACACCCACAGTAGAGCCTGTAGGTGATCTGTGTAGTGGGAAAAGAGGGGAAAGACAAGAGGACAGAAGAGAACAAGCCTGGGATCAGGACTTGGGGCCTTGAGGTAGCAGGGGTCCCAGGGACATCTTCCATTTGTTTGATCCATATGGTATTGTGCCTGCAGACGTACCCCTGAGGCATCCAATCCCGTCAGATCTCAGAAGTTAAGCAGGTCGGGCCTGGTTAGTACTTGGATGGGAGATGGCCTGGGAACACCAGAAGCTGTAGGCTTGGGAGAAGGACCTGGCAACCCACTCCCAAAAATCCATCTGCCATTGAAAACCCTACGAACAGCAGAGAAGCACTGACAAAGTGTTTCACCTGTTCTACGTAGGGCCGCTATGAGTCAGACACTGACTCAAGGGCACCTAACAACAACAACATGGTATTGTGGTGTGATTGCCAATCACTTTCAGCTGCTTCATTTGATGAGCTCTTCACTCCAGCCCAAGAAAGTGGTAAGAAGCCCATTTGACAGATGAGGAGAACATGACTGTATGGCTTTAGGGCTTCTCCCAGGAAGGTTATCAGGAGATGAGAAGGACTTGGAACTTTTAGTTCTAACTACAGTTCTCCTTTGCCACCCCTAATGACAGCAGTGCCTGCAGCTGTACCACTGTGGCATCCAATTCCATCAGATATGGGAAGCTAACCAGGGTCAGACCTGGTTAGTACTTGGATGGGAGACCGCCTGGGAACACCAGGTGCTGCAGACTTGGGAGAAGGACCCGGCAACCCACTCCCAAAAAACAATCAGCCATTGAGAACGCTATGAATAGCAGAGAAGCACTGACAATAGTGTTTCGTCTGTTGTAGGTAGGGTTGCTCTAAGTTGGACACCAACTGGACAGCACCTAACAACAACAACAACAGCAACTGCAGGTAACTGACTCTAAGGACTTGGCTTTGGGAATAGGAACATGGAGCTTTCCTTGTAGAGGTGGTAATAACAGCCAAAGCAGCTGCAACTCCCACCTCCCGCCCCCCCCCCCCACTTTACTACCATTACCAAGGCTGCTCCTGCTACAGCTCTAAGTGCGTGCCTGTGGTATGCCAGACATCATACTGAGCATCTGTCTGCATTAATTCTCAAAACCCCTAGAGGTAGGAATTGTTATCCCCGTGGTATGGATGAGGTAACCTAGGTAGAAAGAAGAGACTTACTCAGAGATTGAGGGCAACCGTCTGACTAACATCAAAGCCATGTGTGTCAGCCTCTCGCCACCTGAATCAACACAGTTTGTTTTCCTCACACTTAAGTGATCATCTCCGTGAGGAGGAGAGTAGAACGTTCTCCAGGGGATTACAGCTGCTTGCATAATGGAATAAGCTAGAATAGACCTTGGGATTTTCTTTGTGAATGTCTCCTCTGGGCTTCTCTTATGGCCTTCAGATTGAGACCAGGTGGTCAGAACACTCTGAAGGAATAGTTTTTCTATCAACTTCATGAAGTCATGTATAGACTTTTTCCCCTCAGGCAGGGTCTGAGAGTCTACATTTAATTGAGTTCTCAGATACCCACACTTGAGTAGTAAAAGTTTCACCTGTAAGCTCCTTCCAGCTCAATTAACCCATTTGGAAGTCCTAAATAGGCCCTATTAAAATACAGTCCTATCTGTGTGTGCTGGGATCCTGAGATCTGGCTGCATGACTGGAATGATGGATAAGACAGAACTTTTATAGAGGAAGAAATTGAAGATTAGAGAGATAAGTTCACCTGAACTCATGTAACTAAAAATTAGTGAAACAAGAACTTGAATCCTAGTCTTTTCTGCTCTGAAGTATTGCTTCCAAACATTGGCTAGCTTTGTATTTATAATGTGGATCGTACACAGGTATACATTATGAATATAAAACTACCCAATGATTGAAAGATGAAGACTCTCGGTACATCAGACCATTATTTCTCTTCTTACACATAGAAGAAATGTGTCTTACAAATTGTCAGGACTTTGTTTATGTGAATTCTTATTATTAATAATTGAATAACAATAATATGCGATTTAATGATGTAATAGTATGAACATATTTCAGAGGAGGTAGGCATGCAAATCGGTATTTAAGCAAAGCATAATATTTGCAGTAATGCCACATAAACACAGGGACAGGAAAATCCAAGAACAATGAATATCCATTGAGAAAAAGCCCATGGCATTAGAGAAGAATGAAACAAAGAAAAAAACACCCATGTTCCTTGGCTTTGCTCCCTCCCCTTTGGGTTCAGAAAATAGAATTGAGACAACACGGAAGGGGGTGGGTAAAGAGTTTGAACAATGAATACACATTCCCAGCATCAGCTGGGTATCTTGTTAGCATTAACCTGATGCATTGCAAGTGAGCTGCAGTTAGAACAGTAATTACAGTAAATAGAATCCATTTGGAATCCTCCAGCAAATATGAGCGAGGAAGAAAGATGAGCTGAAAAAAATCCATTACCCTTTGGAAGTTGTGGAAGCTTCCGATGGCAGTGATTTCTGCCGTGAATTGCATCTGACTAAGAAGCAGCAATGTGAATGAATCTGTCTCGGCCCTCAAGTGTGTTTAGATGGTAAATAAAATGAATTACCTAACCATCCCAGCCAAGCGCAGTTTCCTGATATATTTGTCTTGGTAATTTAAGTAGAAAATTTAGGTAGCATTGGCCTGTCTACTCGAGTTCCTGCCTTGGGCTGCTGGGTTTTCTTAGTAAAATGAAATACTGCCATTTTAAAAGAGTGACAAGGAAGGGCCAAGGTAGGATGGGAGAAAGCAGACAGGTTCTGAGGCACTCAAAGTGTTCTGCACTCATGAGTGTTGGTCAGGTGAAGTTTGATTTTCAAATATTCTCAATCCAGTCCACCATGGCCAGGCACTTGCAGGCCCTTTTTGTGAGGGTCCGTGCACCCCGTGCCTGAAAGTCCCAGAGCTCCAACCTGCTCAGCTGGGACATGGGTGTGGGTGTGAGACCTTCCTACAGGCCTGGGTCTTTTTCGTCCCCTGGCTCTACCTTCAGCCCTCCCTCTCTGCTCAGAACCAAGCCCATGCCCAGGTCAGACTCCCATCCCTGGCTCCCTGAACTCATTTCCCTCAGCCCATAAGAGAAGGGAATTTCTTCCTTCAGCTTCCAGTTCACTAAAGCCTCTCGCTGGTTGCTACCACGTGAGGAATTGTTGAAAACCCCAGGGGTGCTGAGTCTGGAAATTGGGAGAGTTAGGCAGTAGGAATGAGTTTACATCTGTCCTTCCAACTGTTCATCCAACAAATATTAAGTGAAAACTCTGAGCCAGGGAATGTCCTAGATCTGGGAGCATTTGAAGCACATTTCCTCTTGTCGGATCTGGGATGACCATTGGTGGTGGTTGTTAGGTGCTGTTGAGTCAGTATCTGACTCATAGCGACCCTACGTACAACAGGCAAAACACTATTGTTACTGCTTCTCTGCTGTTCATAGGGTTTTCAACAGCAGATTGTGTTTTGGGAGTGGGATGCCAGGTCCTTCTCCCAGGCCTACAGCACAAGGTGTTCCCAGGCAGTCTCCCATCCATGTACTAACCAGGCCCCACCCTGCTTAGCTTCCGAGATCTGACAGGATTGGAGGCCACGGTGGTATGAATACTTTAGGAAGAAAATACAACCGGAAATGAGAAACACTAAAAGCAGCATTGCTGTGGACACAGCTGGGAAGTAGATGGGATGCCCAAGACCTGGCCTGTGTTCTTTGTGCCACTAAG
The DNA here is from genome assembly GCA_007922755.1 of Pedetes capensis. NCBI lineage: Eukaryota > Metazoa > Chordata > Mammalia > Rodentia > Pedetidae > Pedetes > Pedetes capensis. The sequence goes on from VMDO01032807.1 coordinate 5,573, forward strand.
GGGCTGCCCATCCCCCAGACCCAGGCGCCACTAGAGCCAGACCCCAAAGACCCAGGTATCAGCCTCAGGGAACTGCCTGGCCTGACCTTTCACCTTCCCCAAAGGTCCCAGGTGGCTGATCCTGGACATCATGTTGATTGGGTGCTAGTACCAGGGCTAATTAGCATTGGTGACAAGCTCATTAGTTTTTCAGACGGCATGAAAAAGAATCAAGGTAGAGACAGGAAAAGTAATAGTCTGGTCTCTTTTTTTTTTCTCCTTTCTCCTTCAAACTTTACTACCTCTTCCAAAAAACCATAGAGACATTAGTGTAGAGTCCTTTTTTTTAAGTTGAATCAGAGGAATTTTTATGAAGCATCTAGATTACAAACACCCTACTAGCTGCTTTACATAGGTCAACATGCTGCATGTTAATGCCCATGAGGATTTATTTGTCATCCCCATTTTACAGGTGGGAAACTTGAGTCTGTGAGAGTTAAAGGCCAGGCACTGGGGTCCGAAGACCTGGGTGTGAGACCCACATCTAAGCCCTCTCATTTATGAAATCGTTGTTGTTGTTGTTAGGTGCCGTCGAGTCAGTATCTAACTCATAGCGACCCTCATAGGGTTTTCAATGGCTGACTGTTTCGGGATTGCCTAGGGAGTGGGTTGCCATGTCCTTCTCCCATTTTTGTGGTGCTGGGTATCGAACTCGGGACCTCAGAGACTGCAGCGCAGTGCTCTACCAACTGAGCTAAATCCCAGCCCTATGAAACCATAAGCTAAGCCATTTCACATTCCTCTGCTTTTGTGTCCTCCTTTGTAAGAAAGGAAGGCTTCAAATACCTTTCATGAGGCCTCCTGGGGAGAACCTACTCCAATGCCAGACACTGGGCAAGCATTAAGTTAAGTCTTTCCGTACTTTATCCCAGGGCCAGTAGCAGGAAGCTCCCCGTCCCTTTCCCCTTGTCCCTAGGCCATTTGTGCTAGGGATGCCATGTGAGCTGCGAGTGCCAGAGCCTCAGAAGTCTCAGAGCAGGGCCACAAATCACGGAGACTCAGGCTGGCCATTAGGGAGATGAGGCGGGTGGCGGGTTATCCTCAGACACTGCGCACACACCCGCTAAAGGCCCAGTTCAGGCCAAGGGCAGGAAGGGAAGGATCATGTTCCTGAAAGCTGCAGGGAACCAGTGGGGGGGAGGAAGCATTGCAAGAGCAGGGGGGATGGAGTGGCTGAAGGTAATTAGCCAGATTGGAGTCCACATAACTCTGGGCTGGCGTCCTGTGCCTGGATCCCCAGCCCAGGGCAGAGCTGCTCGGCCCTGCCTGTGCTTTATAATCACCTGGAGGCTTTGACAAGTGCCCGTGCCTGGGTCCCACTCCTGGAGACCAAGGTCATTGATTTGGGGTGCAGCTGGGGTAGCACTGAGGAGATTCTTAGGTGCTTCTCTCCCTCTCCCTCTCCCTCTCCCTCTCTCTCTCTCTCTCCCTCCTCTCTCCTGGGAGGTTGAACCCAGGACCTCACTCATACTTTGCAAGCACTCTACCACTGAGCTGCACCCCCAGCCCCTTATTTATCTTGACACAGGGTTTCATTAAGCTATGCAGGCTGCCACTGGCCTCAAACCTGCGGTCCTCCTGCCTCTGCCTCCCAAGTCTCTGGGATTACAGGCCTAAATCATCACACCTGGCAAACTCCCCAACAGAGTCTTGTGTGCCATGAGGAATGAGAGGCCCTGGCCTAGATGGTGGGATGGGAGCCCCTCGGACTTTCAGCTACTAGTCATGCAAGAGGCTGATGGAGGCTAGGCAGCTCATTGCCTCATGCCCTGCTGTTTTTCTGCCCTCCACCCTGTACCCTCCCTCCACACTTCCTCCTGCCCATTTCAATCCAGCTCCCAGACCTTACAGGGCCCTGTGGCCTTGGCCACAGACCCCATGATCCCATGTACCCAGAGCCTCCTATTGTCCATGAAGCTTTCTCTCAGCTGTGCCTTTGCTCAGTCTGTGCGCCCTGCCTTAAAGCCCTCCTCCCACGATGGCCCATCAGAATCGCAGCTACCTTTGAAAATCACAGACTGACTTCTCTGGGAAACCCTTCAACCCAGCTCACAGTGGCCTCTGCCGTATCTGCATTCTGGTGGCAGCTAGCTTGGACAACCCCTGTGGTACTTAGGAAAGGCAGCTCAATACTTTATAATGGGGTGCTGCAGCAGCCTTGGGGGTGCTCAGTTTGCTTGCTCTGCGATTATTAAGACCACCTGCCCAGTGAGCTGTGCAGCTTTGCCGTGAGGCCCTGAGAGCACAAGTGCAGTGCATAGGGACCCAGTGCCTTGTACACACATACTCCTTTGTCACTGCCAGTGCCTCTTCTGGCAGTGGCATTGTTGTATCCACTTTACAGATGAAGAAATTGAGGCTTGGGGAAATATATTTGTGGAATTCACCTAGGTATCTGGACTCTTGAATCCTGCACTTCTTCCACTTTCTCACTATGCCCACAAGCAAAGCTTAAAAACGTGTAAAGTAAGCATGGTGCCGTGGTGCATGCCTGTAACCCCAGTGACTTGGAAGCCTGAGGCTGGAGGATTGTGAGTTGGAGGCCAGAAACACCCTGAACAACTTAGCGAGACCCTGTCTCAAAATACAAAATAAAAAGTGCTAAGGGACAGCTTAGTGGTAGAGCTCTTGCCTAGCAGGCACGAGGCCCTGGGTTCACAACCCCAGTACTAACCGCACCCCCCCACACACACACACAAAAGTAAAATAAAGTACACTGTTATGTTATTGTTACAAAGAACTCAGGTTGTTTGAAGTTCCAGATTCCAAGGGTAGGACACTGCATTTTTTAAGTCCTTCATGCAATGGGGGTCACTGAACAAAAATAACTTTTGGTGAGGACCAGGAAGGCCCCAGCTCAGGGGTTTACTCATTCTGTAGTTGTGGGAACCCAGGTAAAACAACCTTGTGGTAGGTTCTAGGGACCCAGAGACAACCCAACACCTACCCCGTGATCCTTCCTTCTGGTGGAAGAAACCAGCACTTCATCTACATCACCATATAGGGAGCCCTGGGCCTGAGTTCTGCTCTGTCGCATAGTGCTGGGCTAAGTTTCTTTTGGCAAATTGTTTAATCTCTCTGGGCTTTAGCTCTCTCATGTGTGAAATGGGGGTACCGGTATCTGCCCAGGAGTATTGTGGTGAGATTAAGTGTGTTAATGCCTGTGTGGTGCTTGGGAAAGGTCTGGCACATGGAAGGCCCTTGGGAAGGTTAGCTGTGAGGAGGTCCAGGCTGGGCATGGGGTTCCCGGGAACCTCAGGGGGCAGAGAAGGAAGCCAGTCCACGTGTGTTAGTTTCCTATGTTGCTCTGGCACATGTCCACAAACTGAGTGCCTTGAAACAAAATAAATTTATCCTCCTACCATTCCAGAAGTCAGAAATCCACTACGGGTCTCACTAGGCTAGAGGTGTTGGCAGCGCAGTTTCCTTCCTGAGGCCCTGCAGACAGAATCCGTGTTCTCAACTTTCAGTTCCTACAGGCTGCCTGTAGTCCTTGTCTTCAGCCCCTTGAGCCTCCCTCCACCCTCTTGTTTTACATCTACTCCTAACTCGGAGCCTCCTGCCCCCACCCCTGCCCTGTGTAATTACAGTGGGCTCACCCAGATCGCCTCCCCAGGTTGAGATCCTTAATCACACCTACCAAGTCCTTTTCCCATGTAAAGCAACACAGTCTTAGGTGGGGATTAGGATGTGGGTATATTGTTGCTGTTAGGTGTCGTCCATTTGGGTCTGATTCATAGGGACCCTCCTAGGGTTTTCAATGGCTGACTGTTTCCGGATTGCCTTGGGAGTGGGTTGCCAGGCCCTTCTCCCATTTTGCGGTGCTGGGAATCGAACTCGGGACCTCAGAGACTGCAGAGTAGCACTCTACCAACTGAGCTAAATCCCAGCCCAGCAGTGGGCATATTAGGGGGACTCTTATGAAGGTCATGGAAGACTTCCTAAGGAGGCACATTTCAGCAGGTTCTTGAGGAGTGAGTAGGAGTTTGCCAGACTGCCAAGCAGGAGAGGGCATTCCAGCTGGAGCGTGGAAGGAAGCCTCGTGTGGCTGGGGCCTTGGGAGTGTGGGTGTAAGAGGCCTTTTACGTGGTGGTGCTAGAAGCGCGTGTGTGTGGTATGGCAGCAGCTGGCGGGTCCCCTGTGCTGTGTGCCATCTGGTGCAGGGAGTCCTGACATTCTACCCGGACCCAGTCTAGCCGTCCTCAAGGGTATCATGTTCCTGCCGGGTGTGTGTGTGTCTGGCTGGCAGGACCTGGGGGTCCCTAGGCTGTTGCAGTTGTCTCCATTTTATTGCCTTCCCTGCCAGCCCCAAAACTCTAACAGAAGAGCCCTCCAAAGCTCCCCAACCTCACATCCCCTGGCTTCCAAGACCCAGAGAAGAGGACCTGCTCCCATGATGGAGGACAGGACCCGGCACCCATTTATCGGAGGCCATTTTCCTTCGCAGTCTCTCCAGGAGAGGTGGACCCGCAAAGCGACATTCCCGCAGAAATAATTTTTCAATTTCTTATAATAGGACATAAAAGTCGGCCCAGGGAAATTGATTCCGTTCAGCGCTCCCTTTGTAGGACACTTTATCTTCCATTGCGGCCTCTGTATTTCAGCAATTTCTAAAGCCCGAGGAAGTCTCATTTAATATTTTTTCACCACCCCGGCAGAAGGCTTTTGTAGCTCAGCTGAATGTCTCTGCTGACCTGTCACTTCCTCATGCTGCCACCCATGGCCCCTCCTGAGGCCCGGAGGGCCCACCCCATGCGCACCCTATACCCACCATGAGAGCAGCTGGGCAGCTCCCCCACAGTGTCCCCTCTGTGCCCCCAACTCAAGCGGTTTATTCTCATTCTTTGCTCTTTCTCCGCAACCACTTTCCTCCCCTGCTTCCTCCCCTCCTCTGTGTTTCTCCTCCATATTGGCCTCCGCCCATGTTCCCCTCTCTTGCTCTTTCATTTCCTTCTTCTCCCCTGTGAGTCTCTCCCTGGGGTGACAGCTGCCCATTAACAACGATGTGACCCTGCAGGTTACTCAGTCTTTCCGAGCCTCAGCTTCTGGGTCCCTGTACTCCACTGGACTGGGAGAATCCATGGTTAGGTAGGTGTTAGGTGGGCCCCAGGGAGAGAGGGATGGGCGCACACAGGACAGGGAGTGAGCACAGGGCCTGCCGCTCTGCGTGGGTACCCCTGAACTCAGCCCTGGCTTGTGCAAAAAGAAGGACACAGTGCCTGTTTCCAAGTACCTTTCGAAGATACAACACTTTTCAGCTTACAAGGGCTTTTCTGACCTATTACCATTGACCTCAGTGACAATGTTTTGATGGAAAGAGCAGCTGTCCCAGCCTGCTCTGCAGATGAGGAGACAGGGAATGTGGGTGGATGAGCATCTGTGTCACATGCCCACTGAGCCTGGTGTCCCTTCCTCTCTGGATCATGGGGTGCAAGGTCAGTGCACAGCCCCACCCTACTCTTTCCTGTGGGCCCTGCTTCTCTCCTGGCTTGGAGTTGGAGCCTGGGGAAAACCAGATTCTGTGGATCAACCCAGAATTCAGAGGCCCAGCTCCGTGACTGTGCTGTGTGTGGGACTAGAGAAGGGGTTTCCAGCCCAGCCCAGCCCAGGGACCACTTCACAGCTCAGCCTTGGGCCTGTGGCCCCAAAGTGAACCGAGTCCCTCACCAGAGGGTACCCAACTTGCACGTCAGCCTGTGTCCACAGCTCATGTAAGGGTTCAGATGTTGTCAAGAGCATGTGGTTCTCGGTTGGACAGTATTTTCCTCCAGAGATGAAGAAATTGAGGCTCAGCGAGTGATTTTTGCCCAAGGTTTGGCTGGGTCTTCAACAGAGGTCTGACCAAAGCCTTCATGCCTTTTGGCTTCAGGAAGGTCAAATGGCTGGCTCAAGGTCATTTGTTGTTGTTGTTGTTAGATTCTGTGGAGTCGGTATCGGGACTCATAGCGACCTTCATAGGATTTTTCAATGGCTGACTGTTTCCGGATAGCAGTGGGAGTGGATTGCCAGGCCCTTCTCGCATTCAAGGTCATTTAGCAAGTTTAGAATTCATGTCTCCTTAGGCTGCATCTTAGAACATTTTTTTTATTGCTTGCACTACTTATGATTGTTTAGACTGCTTCTGTGAGACCCCAGGGCCTTGAGCCAGGGCTCTGGGGAAGGAAGTCATAGTCTTCATCAAGTCAGCTTTCCACATATAGGGCTGCCTCATGACAGAAGATGGCTGGGATTTAGCTCAGTTGGTAGAGCACTGCGCTGCAGTCTCTGAGGTCCTGAGTTCAATTCCCAGCACCGCAAAAATGGGAGAAGGGCCTGGCAATCCACTCCCAAGGCAATCCCAAAACAGTCAGCCATTGAAAACCCTATGAGGGTTGTATGAGTCGGATACCGACTCAAGGCACCTAACAACAACAACAACATGACAGAAGGGAGGGCCTCCGGTCCCTTGAGCAATTTGGGTAGGGCAGAGGTCACTTACTGGAAATGCCAGGGGGAATTCCAACTTCAGCTGTCTGGGTGGCAGTCAGGGGCCCTCCCATTCTGAGGATTAGATGGTCCTGTTACTTCTCAGCGCTGACCAGGAGCTGAACCCAAGCTGACGGCAGCTGTTGGTCACAAGCAATTCCCGAGGGAGGAGGAAGGGAAAGTTTGCCCCCAAAGAATCTGGAATTCCAAATGAAGCAGTCCTCTGTACTGCCTGTGGGTGAGGAGGTGTAAACCTCCCTGCTGCTTATTATGGTCAAAAAGTCCTGGGTCTGATTAACACATCTTTAACACATCTTTAAACATCTGGGGCAAGCCTTGTTCTGTGCTGAGGGGCACAGCAGAAAACAGGTTGGCACTGCCCCTCCCTTTCAGCATCGCGTTCTATGCAGGGACAGCTGAGAAGAGAATCATCACACATAGGCCTGCCTAGCGTCATCTCTTCCTCCTTCTGAGACTCTGTGGATCGTTAACAATTTCTCACAGCCTAAGAGCAGGGAGCCTGCAGCCGTAGCCCTGTGGCATCCAATCCTGTCAGATCTCGGAGGCTAAGCAGGGTCGGGCCTGGTTAGTATTTGGTTGGGAGACCCCCAGGAACACCAGGTACTGTAGGCTTGGGAGAAGGACCTGGCAACCCACTCCCAAAAATCAATCTGCCATTGAAAACCCTATGAACAGCAGAGAAGCACTGATAATAGTGTTTCACCTGTTGTAAGTAGGGTCGCTATGAGTTGGATACCGACTCGACGGCACCTAACAACAACAAGAGCAGGGAGGTCCGTGATGAGAGAGGACCCCCTGGACTTGAGTCGGAACACACTGTGATCTAGCTGTGGGGGATGTGCAGGTCTCAGTACCTCTCTGGGTCTGGAGCTGTTCATCTACCGTGAGCAGATAGCAGGGCTGACTCGGCTCCTATCCTGGGAAGGGTCTGGGTGGCGTGAAACAGAGACCCACCCAGGCTGTCTCAAGGAAAGGACGGCCTGAGGTAAGGCAGCAGGGAGCCTTCGGGAGGCCAAAGACAGGAACCCCACTGCATCAGAGCCTCGTGGAAAATCCAGATGAGAAGCTGCCAGGCACTTAGGCTTCTCTTTATGTCTCCATTTCTCTCTGCATGACTCCTCTTTCCTGCTCTCTGCCTACCCATCTCCTTTCCTTTCTAACAGGTTAAGGCCTAGAAAGCTTTGATTCTCAAAGGCCCACTATGGGCACCCTGACCTTCTCAGTAAAGACGATTCTTGGTAACCCCTTTTGTTTTTCTTCCCTCTGCCATGTACCATCATCTCTGTCCTACAGTTCCAATTCCAGATCATGAAAAGGGAAACCTGATCAAGATAGAACACAGTTTACTGGACAGTCAACGGCTGGCCCTCCATAGGACCAGTACCCACCCCAATTCAATCATCTGTCAGCACACTGGGACATGATCACATGGTACAAAACATAGCTGGGCTCTATATAGGACAGTTTCTCACAAAAAGTGATGTTGGTACAGTCACTATAAAACATCGGGCTCATGTGTATACCTGCTCTCCCCACCCCAGGCTGCCTTGACCAGGTAGATTAAGTTAAATAGGCTGATTTCCTGTATACAAGAAGGGTTTATTGAATGACTACTGTTTCCAGAGGGCTTGGATTTAGCTCAGTTGTTAGAGCGCCACTCTGCAGTCTCTGAGGCCTTGAGTTTGATTCCCTGCACCGCAAAAATGGGAGAAGAATGTGGCAATCCATTCCCAGGGCAATCTAGAAACAATAAGCCACTGAAAATCCTATAAAGCAAGTTGGGTGAAGTGGCGCACACCTGTAATCCCAGTGGCTCAGGAGGCAGAGGCAGGAGGATCACAAGTTTGAGACCAGAGGTAATCTGTGTAATTTAGTGAGACCCTGTCTCAAAAAGTAAAAAAAATGGGCTGGGGGGTGCAGCTCTGTGGTCCAGCACTTGCAAAGCATGCAAGCACGAGGCCCTGGGTTCAACCCCCAGTACCACACACACAAAAAAAAAAACCCTATAAGGCTTGCTATGGGTAGGACACGACTCCATGACACCTAACAACAGGAACAACTGTTTCCAGAAGGCGTTGGTAAATTGTAAGAAGCCATGCAGATGTGAGGTGAGACTCACCAGCAGGTACTGACCAAACTTAAATGTTGCCAAGGCTGCCTGGGCTGGCTTCAGGCCAGTTGCTTCAGTGTGGAATGAGGGATCTCCGTCCCTCAGCTGTGGCCTCTCCCTGGGGCCTGGGGGACTGTGCTTTGAATGTGGATTTCTCAAAGTGGTTCCATGCTGCGTCCCTGCATGGGGCAGGGTGTCAGCCTTGAAAATGACAAAAATGATGTTTGTCTCATCTTGCTGAGCCTGAATGAGTAAGTGCTCCTATGCACACTGGAGGGCCGTGCCTGGGGGCCTCCCAGGCAGCCAGCCAGGAGGAGGGACAGATAGCCAGCAGAATGCATCTGCCTTCCAGAGAGGGCAAAGGGTAGAGAGAATCTCAAATAGATTGGATCCCAATTGGGCCTGAATCTTTACACACCTTCACTTACTGCATCTTCACAGCGATATCATCAAGGGAGCACTGTAATCCCCATCTTACAGATGGAAGTAATGAGGCTTAGAAAGATTAAGTAATTTGCTCAAAGTGAAAGAAAACACATGGGAGCTCCCTGGACATCTCAGGGCACTGCAGTGATAACTTTGTAAGCACCCAACCAGCCAATACTTTCTGAGCATTTACAGCTCTCTCCTCCTGTCTGGTCATGAGAGTTTGTCAGACTGTGTCTTTTCCAGGATCCTGCTCTGTGGACATGCACAAAGAGCCGAAGTGAAAGACTCAGGGAGCAGATCTCTTGATTAAGTCTGTCCCCCTATGGCCTCAGTGCTTACAGAGGCCCTCCCGGGCTTAGGAGGTGCCCTGACAAGCATCTGCAGTCTTCAGTCCTGATTTAAAACTTTGCCTCTCCACCTGAGCTGGATGAGAAATGCAAACATGCTGAAGGCTAGCTCAGGCAGGGCGAGAAGATGCAGCCATTTCTTGGTTTGTGTCTTCCTTGCAGTGCTAATCAACCAGCCTTGTAGCAAACTAGCTGTTTCCTAGCAACACCGAGTGATGTAGCGGGATGGCATCTATTCTGAATCTTTTGGAAGTGACCCATTGACTCTCTTTGAGTGTAGCAGCTACCGCCTTAGATAAGTGGCCTTGCCGGCAGGGTCCATCTGCAGCAGGGCCAACCTCAACCTCATCCCCACCCTGAATATGGGTTCCTCCACCTTCCCGTTCATGCATGCACTTATACGCCTTCACACCATGACTGTGGGCCACGGTTCTGGAACCTGTGCTATACGCTGGCATTCCTAGAGAAGAATCTGGCTCATTTCCTGTCCTCAGGGAGCTGCTAGTCTAGCAGGAAAGACAGCTTCGTGATGAGTCTTGTGATGAATATTATCAACAAGGCAGGAAGAAAATCAAAGCTGAAATTTACAGGAACATTTTTCTGAGGAGTTTAAATTGAACCATGCTTTGAAATATCAATAAGAATTTTGTAGGTAGAAAAAGAATAATGTGTCTGTCAGAGGGTACAGCATAAAGCAATACCCTAAAGACATAGAGGAAAGAGAGGGAAGTGGATGATAGCACTGACTAATCCAAAAATCTTTCCCCTGGGATGGCTAATGAGTAGGACTGGGATAAGGGACTCTTTCTCAAAATAAGAAACTCTGGCTTAAAGAGAAATGGCTCTAAGACAGGACTTGTTGCTCATATGCGACATATTAATTAATGTTCATTATGGTTGTTCAAGATCATGAAATTGGTTACAACATTTCGTAGACTTACTGACTTCTCGGGACACAGAGACCACCTTTCAGGAGTAGGTCTCCTTGCAGCCACCTGGGAAAATGCTAAGCTGTATAGAAGGTCCTTGTCCTGGGGATGGTTCAAAATCAACAGGCACCAACTCCCAAGAAGCCTCTGATGCCTCTGCCTTCCGGTGTTCTAGACAGAGGGTACCAGTGTTTAAGACAGAGGGTAGAAGGCAGAGAGAATCTCAACTATGAAGTTCCCAGGAGCCTCTGACAGCCTAGGGTGAGCACAGAGATTCCCTGAAGGTGATGGGCACTGCAGGCAGGTTCTAAGCAGGGCCTCTTGATGAAAAATACACAGGGCCCAGAGGACAGACAGGCCAGAGGAGGGAGCCTAGAGGCTGGGGCTCCAAGTGGGGGGCAGTCATGACAGTTGTTCTCTGGTGTCTCTACTATGGATGTGTGTGCAGGTGTCTCTTGTCACCTGAGGTAGGTCAGGGAACTCAGCCACAGCCCGGGAGAACTACATTTAAAGACATCTTTGGGGATCTCCACATAGGCCCAAGTGGCCCATGGCAGCACCCTGCCAGGCTGTGTGTGACACGGTAAGGCATTCCCCTATTCAGTGGCAGTTCTTCACTTGCAGGGGAGCTGGGATCTGCTCTCTGGTTCTGCACTTATTTTGGTTAGGACTGCCTTCTGTTTACTTTCTGCCACAAGCCCACTAATAGAGTCAGTAGTGTTTGCCCATATGGTATTGATGTGCGCAGGGACTGCAGATCACTCAGGCAGGTCAGTCTTTACACTAGGAAAGGCAGAAAGTATCCCTAGGATTTGGAATCAAAGACAGTAGTCCAAAGGAATAGCCCTGTTCAAAAGAGAGATTTAACAGGTACAAATGGGAAACTCCAAGGGGCAAAAGCTAGCTCTGGAGTCACGTGGCTGAGAGCTCATATCCTAGCGACACAGCTCATAGCCTGAGTCATCGTGGGTAAGGTCACTTAAGCTCTGTGAGCTTAAGGACAATCCAAACAGTAATACAAACTTTAAAATATTTATAAAATGTTTGGCACATAAATTGTCTCCATAGATATTAAGGGAAGTTTCATTTTGGGGGGTCTTCAAACCCAACATCCAAGAACAGACATGATTTAGTGGCAGCAATCATGAAAATGATTTTCATGGTTTCAGTTGAAAAGTTGCTTGTCAGTTGTTGTCCTTGTTGTTAGGTGCCGTCAAGTTGGTGTCTGACTCATAGTGACCCTGTGTACAACAGGCGAAACACTGCTGTCAGTGCTTCTCTGCTGTTCATAGGGTTTTCAATGGCAGATTGATTTTGGGAGTGGGTTGCCAGGTCCGTCTCCCAAGTCTACAGCACCTGGTGTTCCCAGGTGGTCTCCCATCCAAGTACTAACCAGGCCCAGCCCTGCTTAGCTTCTGAGATCTGACGAGATCTGATGCCACAGGGCTATGACTGCAGGCTTGCTTGTGGGTAGGTGGCCAAAAAGGCCAATATGAGCATAAGTTCCATCAGTAAAAGGAGAGATTGCCAAGGTCATTTCTAGCCACATGCTTGTCCAGGCTGTATTCAAAGATCACCCTCCATTCTGGATCATAGGGATGTTGACATATGTTCATTCCAACAAGCCAGGGAAGCAGACTGGCCTAGAATCTGAGCACATAAAGATCACATTAAAGAGCCTTGGAATTTTCATTTGACGAAAAGATAATGGGAAATAGCATGGTACAGAGGAATGTTATGTCCTTCAGTGTCCAGAGTATGCCTGGCACAGTATATTCTCAATAAACATTTGTTTGGATGGATAGATGGATGAATGGATGGATGGATAGCCAGGCAGTGAAATGGGGCAAACCTTTTATTGAAGTCCCCTCTCTGTCATATACCAACTTTAATTTGGGGGATGGCACTCAGCCTCCATGAAAGTCATTTGCAGATGGGGATTGGGAAGCCACATGTGCCGTCTCTTCAAAGGACTTAGTGAAAAATATGTGTTAAGTGCTGACCACTGAGATTCCTGCCCTGGAGATGTTGGTGAAGTTCTGCTTTATTCCACTAGCATACTTACTGCTGGTGGTTGGCAAAATCAGTCTCATGTGGAAGGGGAATAGGGCATATCTTCAGACTTCCACAGTGGGATGGACTTGCAGATGCTCAGGTGATTTTACTGAGACTGTTGTTGTTGTTGTTAGGTGCCGTTGAGTCGAGTCCGACTCATAGCAACCCTATGTACAGCAGATCGAAACACTTGCCGATTCTGTGCCGGGCAAACAATCTTATTTATGTTTAAGTCCATTGTTGCAGACACTGTGTCAGTCCATCTGGTGGAGGGTTTTCCTCTTTTGCATTGACCTGCCACTCTCCCAAACATGATGTCCTTCTCCAGGGATTGATCTCTCCTGACTACATGTCTGAAATATGTAAGACACAGTCTGGCCATTCTTGCTTCCAAGGAGCACTCTGGTTGCACTTCTTCTAGGACAGATTTGTTGGTTCTTTTGGGAGTCCATGGTATATTCAATAGACGTCTCCAGCACCACAATTCAAAAGCATCAATTCTTTTTCTGTCTCCCTTGTTCAATGTCCAGCTTTCACAACCATATGATGCAACTGAAAATACCATGGCATGAGTCAGACGCACCTTCGTCTTTAGTGTGACATCTTTGCTAGAACCATTTAATAGTGATTCAGGTTACTGTTGG
>VMDO01032808.1:0-18614 GCA_007922755.1 Pedetes capensis
ACAGAGACAGAGATAGACAAAGACAGAAAGACAGAGTCATTACATTAAGGTTTCAAATGAGAAAGCTGAGGATTTGGATGGCAGGATAGTCTGAGATAGCTTTATTTTCCCTGAAGTATCTGAATAAGTTATTGTTAGAATAACAGGCTCATTGGCAAAAGTTAGGCACTTGTTTTTCAAACTATCTTGTAGGTGTATCTGTAAATCACAGACAGTACAAATAAAAGAGTGACCAAGTGTGGTGTGTGCCCTTTGGAGCAGGAGCTTCCATGTGGGCATCAGCCTCAGCCAGGTTCCAGAATCCTGGCCTTAGAAGGTTCTCTGAGCTTATTGTCATTTTCATATGATAAAGGTAATAGGAACCTAGAAGATTGGTTTAGCAATTTGAGATAAAAACACAAAAGTGCCTCATACCTAATTAGAAGTCACAACATAGTAGCAGTTGTTATTGTTGGAAACAATTGTCTCCAGGATTCAGTTGTGTTTGAAAGTGTGTCTCTGTCTCTGTGTGTGTATTTAGAAAAGACCTTTTCTCTGAAATAGATTATTTCTGTAAAATAGAGCCTTTCATCCTTATTATCCATGCAGAGAAGTTTGTTATTCTCAGGACAATTGTCTCATTTCCCTTATCTGTGCTTTTCAGCCTTTGGCCATCAGGAAGCCTCTCTGGCCACTTTGACAGAAGTCAGTTCCAAATGCTAAGAACCATCAGGGGACCTTCACGGACATTTCGTTTGGACTGTGTGATTCAAAAGAGTGCTATCACTTTTTTTTTCTTTTGTTCTACCTAGGGGAGAAATGCTTTAAAATGGAAAAAAGAAGAAAAGGAAGAAACATTGCACTATTTCTATGGGAAAAGTGTGGTTGAAACAGATTACACTTATGCTGGTATACTTAATTAGGAGGAGAGCATGTAGAAACCCAGAGGTTCTTGTTTTAACATACAAATTTGTGGCAAGGGCCAAATGTGAGCCATTTTCTTCTTCTCTTCCAAATGGGTAACAACTGGAATGAGTTGGGGATGATGGTTGTTTCAAATGTACAAACCGTAACTCCAAAGAGGGAGTTCAGACAGGGATGTGTTCAGCTCTGTCCTGATGTAATCTCCATATCTGGCATTCATTATATCCCCAAGCAACATTTCTAAAACATACTTGGCTCTATATTCCATTGTAATTTACCTTCTGCCTTAAAGAAACCAGATAACGCTACTAAACAACTTAGTATCTGATTTGTGTACAGTCCTCTGCTGAATGCTGAGCAGGAGATCTAGACGTGTGAATATGCAATCTGATTTCAATACTTTATATTCTATATGTCATGTTAAAGGGCATCCAATGTGTGGAATATTATTAGGTCTCAAGTAAGGATGGCTAATACCACTGGGTATGGTGGTTACTAGGGTGAAACTTATATTTTATGAGAGTTTTAAGGATCACCTCTTTTAATTCTCAATAACAACACCAACACAACCTTGTAGGGACTGGAGTTTAGCTAAGTTGGTAGAGTGCTGCTCTATACTCTCTGAGGATCCAAATTTGATCCTCAGTACTGCAGAAATGGGAGAAGTCATGGCAATCCACACCCAAAGCAATCCCCAAACAATCAGCCTTTGGAAACCCTTTGAACAACAGAGAAACACTGATATAGTGCCAGGCATACCACAGTGTTGGGGACTATTTCATTCTATTGTACATATGGTCACTATGAGTTGGGCCTGACTCAACAGCACTTAAAAGCAGCAGCAACAACTTTGTAAGGTAGGTAATATTATTATTCTCATTTTACAGATGGAAAAACTAAGGAATAGTGAGTTTCAATAAAATATCCCAGGTCACAAAGCTAGTGAATAGACTTGCTAATATGTAAGGCCAAGACATTGAGTTAAGAATCCATGTCCTTGACTAACTTCACTTGTGGGAGAGATACTGTCCTACCCAGGATATTAGGTTCCAGGAATCTGGGTCTTCTACAGATTGTTTTAGACAAAGAATTTACCCCAGATTTTTATGGATAAAGTATATTGGGATTTGGCTGGCAGAATAAGAGAGGGAAAACTTGAATGATAAAGATCGGCAGGATATCTGAGTTCATTGTTTTGAAGTCTGACCAGCCATCCTCTGCTATCACTACTCCATACTGCCACTCACCTTAATGCTGAGCCTAAGTGTAGTCACAGTAGTAGAACAAAAGTCTGACTCGTGGCAGTGATCTCAGCTGTTCTACACTGGGAATGTGATTTGGGCAGGAGAACTTCTTCTGTTTCTCACATCACCCTGAAGGAAGGATCTGATTCCAGATGAACTGGAATATGAAAAACAATGAGTTCTACAACTTTCACTTCTAACTTATACAATTTAAATAATAGATTACTCATTTAAGACTTTTATGTGTATGTGCCGTATAAGTTCTCTAAGAGGGGAGGAAAGCAATGACTCTTCCTAGAGTGGGTTTTCCATATTAAAAGTCATTCTCCTCTACTCTTACCTCATTATTGAGCATGTGGTCATCATGTCAAGTATGAATGCAGAGTCTATCCTATACTCAAGATATCTGGTAAATAATAATAAATGTAACCACAAACATAAACCATGAAGAAACCACAAGAATAATGTTATCTGTCATACTAATGAGCAGAAAGTCTTCCCCAGATTGGGTTGTTAGCAGGGGCATAATTGGAGAACTTCCCTCTAAAATTACAATTCTTACTGTTCATAGAGCTCATTTGGCATGTAATTTTGAATCCCTTGCTTAGTTACCCTGATGAACCATTTAGAATGGTACCATTATTGGTAAGGTATAATTTTAGGGGTCCTGTAAAGTCTTTGAAAATACTCTACCCTTGGGTTTTTACACCTCCCAGCCTCTAGCAGTCACTTAAGCCCAGTGCTTTTGTAGAAATGACTTATGGTCGCTGGGGTACAGAGTATGTCCAAATTATTGCCTTTTGAAGATCTGAGAATTATCAAATTCTTAATCTTATGGTATTCAGTAGCTACTTTTATTGTAGAGGTTTGTATATGGAGGAGAGTTGATTTGAAAATTTACTTTTACCCTCACACCAAAATTAAATGTGTGGCATGAATCTTCCTGTTAAATGAAGATTCAAACTAAAAATAAATAATAAATAAATAAAAGCTAGCGCATAGCCATGCTAGTAGAAGCCACTGAATCTTGTACACCTCTTACTGAGATTAATTCCTTCCTACAGGCCAAAACCTAATTATAAACCATCCTACTTAGTCAGGAAGTAGGACTGCTGCTCCTTTTAGAAGATAAGTCTAGGAAGAGATAATACCATTTCAAGAGAGCTCTAGGATCAGGCAGAAAGAATGAAGGTGGCAATGGGAATCAGTGGTCTCATTCCCCATAAAGCTTATTTGCTTACATCAGGTGACTACTGTCTATATATTTTTATAGGATCTCTTCAGTTTACTTTGCTACTTCAAGTTCACTATAGTTGCAGTTTCCTTGTAGCAAACCTTTCAAAATTAAATTAAGCATTATATAAAATATTTTTTGTGCTTACATTAAATGGATCTTCAGAACTTGTAAGTGCTCCAGGGCAAAAAGAAGAAAATCTTCTAGGGAAAAGCTTTAATATTCCAGATATAATGAGTTTGTTTTACATTAACTTGCTTATTTTTTTTTCCTCTGGACTATTTTCACTTGGGTTCCTTTCATATCCCAGTTAGCAAAGGAATTGACCAGAACTAAGAACAACCCTAGAGCAATAGCTAAAATTCTGCTGTGCTTGTCAGATACTGTCTGACCACTGATTACTGCCTGAGGGGAGTTTATTTTCTTTGTAAACTTTTTGGTGGGCTCCCATCACTAGGGAAATAGCATCCCACCACCATGAAAAGCTTCAGGATTATGTTCAGCAAAGTATGAGGTTTTTTATTTTTATTTTATTATTTTTAATCTTATATTCTTGTGCTATTTTATATGATGAGATGAAAAATAGGACTTTACATCGTATTGAAGTGAGAACATGATGACAACGGGTAACACAAATGTGTTCAACCTGGAAATTCTCCTTAGGTAAAGGTCTACAAGAATCTGTTAGATAAGTATAACAGAAATCTATCCTTTTCCTTACAGAAAATATGGAAATTACTCAGGTCTGTACATTGGAGAACTCTTGAGATTAAATGGCTTGTATCAGATTCTTATTAGGAAGTGTAATTCATCCCCAGTTCAGAGAAACTAATGAAGGGATACTTTCTGGATGTGTAGCAAATTTAGGGGAACAAAGACAAGTGAGAGTGGCAACTGTAGGTAGCCTTTAGCATACTTAGGGCCAGAAGTTTTTGGGGAGGAGCTATTGCTAGTGGAGCAGACTGTTGTTGTTGTTTTTGTTGTTAGTTGCCTTTGAGTCAGGTCAGGAACTGAAAATATATAAGAAGAGACACATGGTAGGAACACAGAGATGGCAGACAACTGTGCAAAAGTGGGGTGCATAGTTGTAGTGCTGAGTGTTGGGGAACAATAGAGAACAATCAACATTTAAGAGATAGATCTGCAGATTAGCAGGAAATCTTGATAGCTCTCTATATTCTGCATGAGAGGGAAATTCAGAAATAATGAATATTTTTCTTATGCTTCACATCCAAAAAATAATTTTCATACAGGCTTTGATGCTTCACTTCTAAGGAAGCATTTATTCTGTCGTTTGTACAGTTGCAAGAGCAGTGTTAAACAGCAAGAATGCCTTTTGTCTTTAAATGTTGCATGCTATGGGTGTCAATTGTTTGCCCTAGTTCCTGATCCTTGGTATTGGCAGCATTTAAGCTTGAATGGATCTGGTCAAAAATGCAGGATCATAGTCATGTTCAAGACTAGGATATAGAAACACATGCATAAATGGACACATAGAAGCCCAAGAAGGATAGAAGTAGTTATTTAAACCCCCCAATGGAATTTCCCCCTCCTTCTCACTGGCCCGAAACACTTCAGGTATTTCCATGGCTCTGCACTTGGCCCTCCATGTTTCCTATTCTTCATTTCAATCTCTACCCTGAGACTACTGCCTGTGTTTTAGAAGTTCACTTCAATTCCTGTGATCATATCAACAGGATCCCTCTCTCTAGGAGAATTTATATTTTTCTTACAGAGAATATAAATTCCTTTTAGGCTAGCTGGACTTAATAGCTGAATTAAAAAGTTATATTATAAATCTGTATGTAAAAGTAGAATGACAAATACTACGAAACTGTTGCTTGGATTGCTGGTAATGGTTTATGCAAAAGACACTGTGGAACTGCATTTCCCTCCGCTTTTTGAGTTAGGCTCTGGTTAATGAAATACAATAGTAATTGTGCATGCTGCATTAAGAAAGAAGCCTTGAAGGACTCATTCTCCACGTTCCCTTCCAGCTTCCAAGACATCCCAAGTATTGATGCTCCATTGGTCTGCCTTCCAGAATGAGCAGGATGTGGAACAAAGCCATCCAATAACTTAGAATGTGCATGTTGATGAAGGAACAGGATTTTATTATTGTTCTAAACCACTGTAATTTGGGGTTATTTATCATTGCAACCCACTCAATTATGACTAATATGTAAGTTTTAAGTTATTTTATCATCTATTATGATGGAACATTTTATATCTCACTGGCTGCAATGAAAAACCAAAATATTATCAAATAATACCATCTAAAATAGTAAACCATAGTCCAGAAGGCATACAATAAATGCAGCCTTAAAAATACTAGTAACAACATATATATATATATATATATATATATATATATATGATGTAAAATAACTTAAAACTTACATCATAACTCTGTTCATAACTATATATATATATATATATATATATATATATATATATATATATATATATATATATATTATGATGGAACTCTTTATATCTCACTGGTTGAAAAGAAAAACAAAATATTATCTAATAATACCATCTAAAATAGTAAACAATAGTCCAGAGAGCATACAATAAATGCAGCCTTAAAAATACTAGTAAGAACATACATATTGATGTGAATGGAGTTATGATGATGTTTTAGTGTATATGTGTAGAAAAAAGGGAGCAGGGACCATAAAGAAATTAATTTGCCTCTAGTAGAAGTTTTAGGATAGAAAACTGTTCTGGAAATACACACATAGGTAAAGCTGGTCAATATTGTCAAGTGAGCAGAGTTCAGAAAATCTCACTATCAAAGGATTGAGGAAGATCTTGAAAGGTCATTTGGTTCATTCACCCCCTATCAAGTAGGATCACACCAAAACCATCCCAGAAAAATAAGAAAATATTCTATGTTTAAAGCTACCTATAAAAAGAATTTTCCTTGGTCAAAACTGTTCTTCAGCTAGGGTGAAAATCTCTATTCTGAATTATATGCTTCACTCGCATTCAAATACATACTGTAACGCTCAGCAACTGTATGAGTTTCCTCAGCCCGCAGGAACAAATCACCAAAACCCAGATATCTCTGAACATTTTCTTGCAGTTTTGGAAGCTGGAAGTCTAAAACCAAGATGTCAGCTCTTTCTAAATGCTCTAGAGAAGTACTTTTACTTGCTTCTTCCTGTCCTCTGGTGTATCCTGGAAATCCTTAACTTCCTTGGCTTATAGCAGTTTCACTCCAATCTCTTCCTCCATTGTCACATAGCTTTCTTCCTTGTGTGTGGCTCACAGTGTCCTTTTCATCTTTTGTACAGGCATCAGTCATTGCATTTACAGCCAGTAGCTACTCCAGGGTGACTCCATTCCAACTTAATACAACTACAAAGAACTTATTTTCAACTAAGACCACATTCCGAAGTTCCTGATAGACACAGATTTTTGGAGGGTACTTCTTGACCTTTGTAGCACTATGACATTCATTGCAATTTGCCCTGAAGCTGAAATCATCAATGATTTTTTTTTTAAAGAAAGTGCATTCACAAGTATTCTGCCTTGCAGTCAATATGAAATTTATAATGCAACCAATTAGGATGACTTTCACTGAACTATTTTTCTTGATGGTTTAAATAAATGCAAAATCATTTTACAGTTTCATCATAAATGTGACCCTTATACTGAATTTCAGTGGGAGGAGAGAAACCAGCTTTGGACTTGGGGAGGTAATAATTTAATCATTCTATTTTATTAAGTGAATGAGATTAAAATAGCCAATACACACAACAAATCAAGATCTACTATGACACTATGCACAGTGTGAGGTTCTTTTAGCAATTGATATTGTAAAGGATGTGGACAGAGGCTATATAGTATATACTGAAGTTATGACTAATATTTTTGGGAGGGGAAGGAAGACATAAAGAATATAGAAGATTTTATGAAAGAATATATGTTATATTTAGCTGAGGAAACAACATAATAAAGCAGTAGAATTCAGAAAATTGTAGCAGTCAGTAGAATCAAGTGATCACAGAGTTGTAATCATAGAATAACACTTGTGAAGAGAATAGGTGGAGATGGGTTTATAAAGATGAGCCAGGATCTGTATGTAGAAGGCTTTAAATGTCAAATTAATGTTAGGTGGCACATTAAAGGTACTGAATAGGCCCTGAAAATATTTGAGCCCCAGAGAGACATTATGCAGAGGATATTGAGAGAAAGTGACTTTGGTGGTAGAGCAAAGGTTGTATTTTAAGAATGACAGTCTAAAGACTCATAAGTGGGAGCTGAAGCAAAATTAAAAGGAAAACATCCTGTACAGAAATTGGAACATAATAAAAAGCTAAAGTTAATTTAGTGGAGAAGGGACAATTTAGGCAGCAGCAGAAAGAAGGAGGGAGGGATCTAGCAAAAGGAAGAAATAATGGGAAAAGAAAGAAGGGAAAGGAGGAACAAGGAAGAGTGAGGAATGAGAAGAGGGTGACCTCAAAGTAAACAGCCCAACTTTAATAGTTTGGGAAATAATTATAATAATACCGATAATACCAAAGAATGGTAATAATACAAATGGGCTAGAAAATTCATGTAATAATACCAGCAATGTAAAAAGATAGATTACTACAGAAAAAGTTTCGACCTTAAACATGGAGGGTGGGATGGGGGGAGGAAGTGCACAAGAGGGTAAGTGGGAACTTATCTGTGCAATGTGTAACAAAACGCATATATGGAAATGTCACAATGAAATGCATGTCAAAATGAAACACATTAAGTTGTACATTACAAATTTCTGATAAAAAAGATAATTGCAAGGATCCAGACAACTTTTGGGAGACTGTTCCATAATACATCAAGAGAATTAATAACACAGTTGCCACCACATGGAAACAACTTCTTTAGCACAAGAGATAAGATACTCCACAGAAGATATTCCACTGGAGAATTTGTATTGCTTTTCTAGCAAGGTCCATAAAGTATTCTTTCCTTTCCAAGGCTTTCCTTTATTCTTCAGGACACAAGAACACCATCATCACCCCTAATGTGTGAAATCTGCTGCTTTGGCTACTCTCCACTTAACCTGAGGTTCATTAAAAAGAATAAAGAAAAGTACATTCTCAGGCTTTACTTTTGGGAAAAATCTCCTTATTCAGCAAAAGATAATGTAAGGTTGCCCTGTTAACTCAGCCTTGCAGAAAACATTCCTGTCAGTTGGCATGAGTTTTGTTCCTTTCACCTCAGGCAGGTGGTAAAGGCATTTTGCAAAGGAGGATTCCGAATTAGGTTAAGCACCAAAACAGGGAAATGGCTTGGTTCACCCTGGTGGGGAGAGATTGGACTGCTGAAGTATATCCAAGTTCATCTCTTTAAAGTCATGTTTCAGTGAAGCTCTTGTGAGAATAAAAACAGAGAAAATGCTTGACTATGAATATCTTCCAATGTTCTTTTAATGGGCTCTACATTAATGTTTGGGCTGGGATTTAGCTCAGTTGGTAGAGCATTGCGCTGCAGTCTCTGTGGTCCCAAGTTCAATTCCCAGCACCGCAAAAATGGGAGAAGGGCCTGGCAATCCACTCCCAAGGCAATCCCGAAACAGTCAGCCATTGAAAACCCTATGAGGGTCACTATGAGTCGGATACCGACTCGATGGTACCTAACAACAACAACAACATTAATGTTTCAGGGGCTGAATATCCCAGTAAATATTTATTTCACTTACTGGATTTACTCCAGCCAGACACTCTTTGCTCTAATCTGCCCTAATGCCACTTCAAACTAAAGGTGTTGGATGATCTTCATCTCTGGGACATATGCTCATAAGCACAGGCTCTTTGAGATTGAAACTTCACTAAAGTACATAGAGATGACACCAAGTCTCAGAACAGGTAATAAGACAGCTACATGGGGAAGAAATATCATATTACCAAATTTTCATCAGTTAATTATGTAGAATCCTACCCAAGCTACTTTTAATGCAAGGCAGCTCTGCTGATAGATTCATAGGCCAGTCCTCTAATAAATTTCTGCCATCCACAGGGAAACATACCATTTGTCTTCAGGGTCTGTTATGGCTGAGATACATTCACAGGACTGAATGATGGCATTGTGTCCAAGGAACATTTATAAGGATGATGTGTCTTCCTTTGATTAAAATGTCTTTCATGCTTCCCAAATTTACACAGATCCTGTTGACCTAGTGTGATATTCTATCTGTGTTGTGTTGTTTTTTTTTTTCCCCTTCTCTTTAAAACTTCACTGGCCACTCCAACCTTTATGCAGCCTCACTTGTCTCTAGACATCTGGCATCACATTTATCATCTAAATATGTGTCTATCTATTGAGGTGGTCTTTGTAATGCCTTTAATGTTTCCTAAATTGGTCAATGGTGTGGTAGAAAATGAGTAATTCCCGGGTACAGCTATTTGACAAAGATGGATCTCCAGAAATGAAGGTAAGAGAATTGAGTTTCTCTACTTGTTTACAAGGGTGAAAAGCATCAAAAGTTTTGTCCACATGGTTTTGCTCTTATTGTATATGAGGGCACCCCCTTTATCTAGACATCTGGAAAGAATGCATGGCTGAGGGGAGAAGGCTGTCTACTTCATAGGAAATGAAATAATTAATGAGAAGGCCATGCTCCTCTTACTTCAGTATTAGCTTAGGCAGTGGCACTAGCCTTGGGGAATACAGAAACATGTCATTTTCAACTGGGATCAGGAAAACTATTTCTATTTCACTTTCATATTAGATCAAATGAAGGTGCAAAGTGTTGCAGGAAGGTGAAGGACATTTCCTGATATGTCACAGAATTAATAATATTAACAAGAAAATGTCTTTACCCATCTATTTTGGCATCCTTATAATGTGACCAGTCAAACTTCACCCAGCTGAAA
The DNA here is from genome assembly GCA_007922755.1 of Pedetes capensis. Lineage (NCBI taxonomy): Eukaryota > Metazoa > Chordata > Mammalia > Rodentia > Pedetidae > Pedetes > Pedetes capensis. The sequence goes on from VMDO01032808.1 coordinate 10,254, forward strand.
TCCCATTATTTCAGCTTCTCAAATGTCTGTCTTCTTACTCAGCAAAAGATAATGCATATCTTATTTTACTCTACCATTTTCCTATTGCTTTTATTGCATAAGTAATGTGAAGGCAGTGATTTCTACTAATTTAGCATCATCTTACTATCACAACAATAAATTTCCTACCTCAAAGATTTCAAACTATTTTGAGAGGTGGCCTAAAATAGTAGAAAACAGACTAGACTACTAGACTCAAGTTTGTTTTGTTGTTGTTAGGTGCCATCAAGTCAGGTCCAACTCCTAGGGACCATCAGAAGGTTTTCAACGCCTGATAGTTGCAGGATTGCTTTGGAAGTGGATTGTCACATCCTCAGACTCAAGTTTTGAAAACTCTTATTCAGCTTTTTCTCTTTAACGAGACTTTTGACTTTTATTCAATTGTCTGATTCCTCTTCTGTAACATGACCACTGGGTCCTGTGAGTGTTTTAAGGCTTGGAGGAACAACATATATGGAAATTCTAAGAAAAATTCAAGACATGGGTTAATAGCTCTTTCCATTTCAATAGCATTATTTATGAGAATTTTTTTCTTATAAGTTGAACTATTGAAACATTATCATTGAAGTACTCATTCATAATTTCTATATTCATTCAATAATATAATGAATATCTATGATGAGCAGACAAACTAGCAATTAGAACATTGGAAATTACTTTCATCTTTCAATGTGTTCCTCTTGAATACTTCACCTGCTTCACAACCCTTGGAAACTAGAACTGGGAATTTATAACTGCGTATGTTAGGTATACATGAAATGTATATGTAATATAAAAATATAACTCTATATGGTATATAAAGGCACACATACTGTACATATATACATAACAGCTAAAAATAAGCATCCCTTAATTACATCAATTTAGTATTAGCAGTCTTAATTTCTTACGACATAAACTCCAGAAACTTAGTTTTTCTCTCTAACCTTAAGGAGATTGATCCACATGTGCTCTGTGACTAAAGTATATTTTCAAAGATGTATACCATTCCATTGTGCTTCAGTACTACAACCTATATAACTATTCCTTTGCGATGAATATTTTTGTTATTGTTGTTTTTCTCCTGTAGATTTTTCCTATTATACTACAAATGATTTTGCTATGAATTATTTTGCATATCTTCTGGTGAATAACTGTAAAGGTTTTTCTCCTGGGTATGTACCAAGGAATCAAATTGTTGTGGTTATGGGTTATAGGAGTATTCACTTTAACATGATAGTATCAAACTGCTTCCCAAAGTGATTGTACCAATGTATACTCTCACTAACAATGTTTAAAGGTGCCTATTGATATTTTAAAACTTGGTGTTAAAGATTTGTTAATTTTTGCCAATAAAATTTCAATAACTATAACTTTACTTTGGATTATAGTCACATCATCCTCATAAGTAAAGAATTTGGGTGTTGTTGTTGTTAGGTGCCATGGAGTTGGTATCCGACTCATAGCGACTCTCTGTACAACAGGGGAAACACTATTGTCAGTGTTTCTCTGTTGTTTATAGGGTTTTTTATGGCAGATTGATTTTTGGGAGGGGGTTTGGGTACCTCTTCATATATTTAGTACCCATATGAGTTTCTTCATATATATTTATTTTTGATAGATATGCCAGATTGCTTTAAGGCTTAGTGTTGGCTTGGTATATTCAGTTTGGGTTATAGAAAGATGGGAAATCCTTTTCACTGATTTTGGGTTTTTCTAAGTAATATTCAGAAAAGTCTTTTCCCAGAGCAATTTCTTCCTAAGATGAATGTTTTTTATGGCTCCTTGTGTCTCCTCAAATGGAAAGCCTATAGGAAAATATAAAGTTCATATTGGTGCTATCCTGGGCACAAAACAATGACAAGTATACATTGCCTAATCTCTTCTTTTTTAGGAAATTGAAATCTTGAAGAGATTATCACATTGAATTAAACCCTTACCATTTTTCCTCTTACTTCTAGGATTAATTTTCTACTTCCAGATTTTGTTCTGTTCTGACCAAAGTGGAAGCACACTGCAATTTTCACTTATAACTCTCAAAACTGTAAAACAATATCAATAAAAAGTTTAAACTTAAAGACAATAGGTCTTTACATTTTTAATAATACAAAAATGTGAAAAAAGTTGACATGTTAAAAGTAGTCATTTCAACATGTGAACTTTTTCAATTTCCTATTTGACTCTGTGCTTTTCAGATGCAGCCTCTCTCTGACCATTTTCATATCATAGCTACTGAAGATGTATACCACATTCCCAGGATTCTTGAATTATACTTCAATTTGAGGCTTTACAGGATCTAACATCAAAGCTATTCCGAAGAGCTTTGTGAGTTATCCGACATCAAAGTGTATTTGAGATTATTTAAGATCATTAAACAGAGCAATCTAAGACACAAAGACACAGGCTAAAATCAAGCAATTTTAAAGACATCGAACATCATTGTCTTTGCCACTACATTTCCATTCAGCTCACTAAAGACTGTCAACCTTCACCCATTCAAACACATATCCAAGGAGTATGAGATGAAGGTAATGTGTACGCCTGGGCATGTGGGGGGGTGAGGGAGGTGGATTTATGAGAGAGGGAGTGAGGGAAAGAGAGAGAGAGAGAGAGAGAGAGAGAGAGAGAGAGAGAGAAAACGTGAGAGAGAGGGAGAAGAGCTTGGCTTGATCATCTCATTCTAAATTAAAAGTTCTTTGATGTAACTACTTTCAGTATATTGAAAGTGTACATGAATTCCTCTTTAAACAGATACAATAGAATATTTCTAGAAGTTATACTATGAGATACAGCTGACTTAATATCTGACAAATATCCATAGCCAAGGATATGACCTAGCAAATCTGAATGCACTCTCATTTTTCTCATATTTTAACATTTATCTCTTCTTCATTCAGTAGCATTTGTCAACCTGCCTCTATCTATTGCAAACCTTCTTATTTTAATGCTCTTACTCTTATCCACAAACTAAATTTGCCCTTCCTGGTATTATAAATTTTATTTTTTATTAAGAGACACTATTTTAAAAAGAATGAAGACCAGTGAACTCTCAAACACAAGACTTTCAGAAGAAAAGGCATTCCAGTCCTTTATAGACAAGCAAAGATGAGAATAAACAAAAATAAGAATGATTAAGATAATGTCTTATGTCAGTCTGTGAAGTCATACTGTCTGTTCTCGTCTCTTTACTGAAGAGCACTAGTAGGTGTTGGGGATATTAGCAATGTCTCTGAGTTGAGTCTGAGTCTGCAATGGTGTTTGTGGTAATGTGAATTTATTGTGCTAGAATATAAAATTATAGGACAATATGACCCTCATATATGCACACATATTACTGTGTCTCATTTTAGATGTGTTTTCTCAATTAGGTAAAATTATGGAAATATACAGCACCAAAAGACCTTAAGGATTATTTGCTCTCAGTCCTTGCTTGATAAGTAGAGTGACATAAAATTTATTTTCAAACATGCATACTTTTGAGAATGGATAGGGATGTTATTAATAATTGAACAATGCCAAAAGGCATAAACAGAGTCTATGTAGCACCTAAGAAGAACAATAACAAGAACAACAAGAACAAGAACAAGAACAACAACAACAACAACAACAACAACATATGAGGCACCTAGGGGCAGACAGGCACCCTAATCTTAAGGCATAGAGTAATTAAAATGGCTTGGTCACATACCTAGTAAGTGCTACATAACATCAGAAGCCAGTGTCTCATTAAGAATGCACTGTAACAGATGAGTTAGCAGATAAATTTCTTTCAATCTGATATATGCATTGATCATTGTGCCCAAGGTCTTAGGATGAGTCACATAAAACAGCTAACCTAAGATAAGTGGCATTAATGTGGAAACTGCATTCTCCAAATTTCTCACTGGACTTGAGATGGTAGAGGATACTGACAGCATGACTTCACCTTGAGCAGACAAAACCAGGCTGATACAATCCATTCAGATTTTGGCCAACTTGTCAGTGAGAGGCATGATGGCCTTCTGCACATACGTACTCACCTTACCATCTCCTTGGGTACAATGGGGATGTGCTTAGGTTGTGATGCAGGTAGGAGTGATTAATCAAGGTGACTTTCCACCAATCATTATTTTGGTTGCTCTATTTCATACTAAGATATATACAAGGCATGCTTGCTATTCTTGCTTATTTTGTTGTTAGGTGCCATCGAGTCGGTAACCGACTCATAGCGACCCTATATACAACAGGGGAAACACTATTGTCAGTGCTTCTCTGCTGTTCATAGGGTTTTCAATGGCAGATTGATTATTGGAAGTGGGTTGCCAGGTCCTTCTCCCAAGCCTGCAGTATCTGGTGTTCTCAGGCGGTCTCCCATCCAACTACTAACCAGGACCGACCCTGCTTAGCTTCTGAGATCTGATGGGATCCGATGTCACAGGGCTAGGGCTGCAGGCATTTTGTCTTTAGCATATACTAAACACCTGTTGAAAAGTTCTGCAGCTGTAGCCCTATGGCATCAGATCCTGTCAGATCTCGGAAGCTGAGCAGGGTTGGGCCTGGTTAGTACCTGGATGGAAGACCGCCTGGGAACACCAGAAGCTGTAGGCTTGGAAGAAGGACCTGGAAACCCCCTCCCAAAAATCAATCTGCCATTGAAAACCCTATGAACAGCAGAGAAGCACTGACAGTAGTGTTTCCCCTGCTGTGCAGAGGGGCACTATGAGTCGGTTACCAACTCGATGGCACCTAACAACAACAACAACAAACACCTGTTGGGTACCAGAAATATGCTAGAGTACTTTACATATATCACTATGATTAACGGTAACTTGAGGTTTGAGTAATTTGTCTTACTTCGGAAGTCAAATAAATTTGTTTTTGCGTTTTATGCCCTGCTCATTTCACTATGGGTCCTAAGCTTACCTCTGAAGCCTTCTGCAGAAAGCTTTCTACTAGTTTTCTCAAGGTGGGTGAAATGACCTTTCCTAAGATGCCGTTTTAAAATTTGCTGTGATTTGAAAGTATCCCCAAGAGATCATCTGCTGGAAACTTACTCCTCAAATTCATACGTTAATGGATATTTGGAGGTTGGAGCCTTTGTGAATTACTTAGGGTGGAGACCTCATTATGGCATTAGGGCTTTCCAAGAAGGGAGAGTGAGACATGAACCAGCAGTGTTCTTCCTCTCCATGTGATAACTTCTACCATGTTATGATGTAGTTAGTTGGACCTCCACAAATGGCAAGCAGTGGCTGGGTCCATGCTCTCAGACTTTTCAGCCTTCAGAACCATCAGCCAAAGAAACTTCTATCTTTTATTAGGTATTCAGTTTCAGGCATTTTGTAATAGCAACAGAAAAGCGTAAGTTGAAGATACTCCTCTAATGTTAGTATCTTCACTCACAACAGGAAACCAAACATGGGATCCCTGCTATACTTCAGAACTCCTATTTCAGTTCAGTGAAGACACATTGTGATTTGCACAGATTTCAGCACCTAATAATAACAATTTTATCAAAAAATTTGTACAGGAGAATTTCAGAGTGAGTTTTTGGTCCATATTTACAAACATATATTGAAAAGTTGTGTGGGTGGAACTTTTCCCTAGTTCCTATATATCTCCTTGTCCAAAAGATTAAAACTTGTTAAAAGGAATGACTCAGAGACGTAAATGACTGTATTATAAAGAAGAGGCAGGTTGTATTTAGTAAAATTTAAAGATTTTGTTTGAGTAGCAAGATGGCAGCAGATATTTTTATGGGGAAAATAATCCTTAAATTGGGATTTAAAGAGACGGATAAAGTCTAACTCAGACAGATAGAAGGAAAGAAATTTTCCTGGCATAAAAAACTAAAGCGTGACTTATAGTATGTAAACAGGAAGACATAGAAGGGTTTGTGGTGGACACAAAGTCCACCTTAGCTGGAATTTAGGGGCAAAAAATAAATGGTGTGAGATTAATATTAGCTCAGATGATTCTAAATTTCTTCTCAGGAGAAAACAAAAAGATATAATTCAGAGTGTTCAAAACCAATGATAATTTTATTATTATTATTTACTTTTGAGACAAGGTGTCACTCAGTTGCAGGGTGCCTCTGACCTCAAACTCATGATCCTTCTCCCTCAGCCTCTGGACTTCCTGGAACACAGGCATGTACCATTGTGCCTGACCTCCAATCTAATTTTTAATAATTATAATTTTTAAAAATACTAAGATACAAGGCTTTGTTCTTGTTAAAACTCCTTCATGATCATTATTTCATTTAATTTTCACAATATGTTTGTGCTGTAGGTAAGGTTATTGTTATTTTCACTTTATGGATTCGATAACCAAGAGAGACAGAGGTGAATTGCTAAACTGGAGGGCAGGCTACCTTCTCTTCCCTTCTCTCTCCTACTAGAAACAAAGTGCTTGGTCAAAGAGCAATACCTTTCCACATGCGGGAGGTTTTCTTTCCTGTTGAGATTTTATTTGAGTTTTGAAAGTGGGACAATGTTTTTGTCAGGAAACTTCAGTGGATGAAGCCACTGTTTCAACCCTGCTAATAAGGCTGCAGCACTCAAACTGTGAGCAGAACCTTGCCAATTCCAAACTGCTGCTGCCCAGTCATCTCATCAGTCCACCTGCCGTGCACCTAGCACTTGAGTCCTGACTCATAGCCTCCAATCAACTGAATATCTCCTCTGGCTTCAGGCCTTGGCCTCTCATACCCTGATACTGCTGCCTGTTGTCCTCATTGCTGTCTTCGGGCTCATCATCCAGCCCCTAAAGCAACTGATCAGTTTCTGGGCTGGCAGAGATCATTGTGCAGATGGGGTCTGTATGAATGTCCAAGCGACAAATCAAAGTAAATGCGGTTGGGAACACAAGAGGTAGATGGGGACCCTGGATCTAAATACAATGAGGGTGTAGAGAGATGAAATCGCTGATTAGTGACCTTTGCACCATCCTCATTGGCTGAATAATAAATAAAATTTATCTGGATTGATTTTACAAGTAAAGTAAATTCAGGTATGATGCTGAAATGCAAAGAATTCAGCTAGTCCCTGAGGGTTATTTGCAGGTGTATGAAATAGCAGGGCTATATGTTATTTGCATATGATTAGCATATCATTTACACTCTTCTACCTAGAATCTGCCGTTTATTCCCAGTCTCTTTTCATGTGGATTTTTTAAAAATTTTGTTTATTTGGGGATGATCTTGTTTATTCCTTCCCAAACTGTTTTTTTTTTCCCTATTCAAGTCCTAATAGAAATACTCAGGAAGTAAAATGTACCACGGAATCAACAATACACACAACAAACCACGTAGGTTTAAGTCAGTGAGAACCATGGATGTTATGAGCTCTCAGAATTGCTCCTTCCCTAATCATATTCAGAAACCATCCCATAAAAGCACAAGCTTTAGTTCCGTTGGTAGAGTGCTGCTCTTCAGTCTCTGAGGTCCCGGGTTCTATTCCCAGCACCGCAAAACTGGGAGAAGGAGCTGGCAATCCACTCCCAAAACAATCCCCAAACAATTGGTCATTGAAAACCCTATGAGGGTCGCTCTGAGTCAGACATGAGTCAATGGCACCTAACAACAAGAAGTATCTCAGAGCAGAAAATGTACTAATTTTGCTAAATAAATACATACACTTGAGTTCTAGTTCCAAGTGTTACTAGCCAGTCCATGAACTTCTCTGAGTTTTAATTGCCCATGATTATCAAATAGGAAGAATAGTTACTATCTTCTGGTCCTTACTTGATGATTGTTAGGTTCAAGTGACATAAAACATGACAGCATACATGTTGCATTCTGATCTTCTCTTTAATTTTTTGATATTTTATTCTTATGGGATTTTCATTGATTTTTATTTTCAAAAATATTGTTTTAAAATAAATATTTATCTTGATTACTGAAAAATTTCCCACCCCTTCTATTTTGTTGCTAACATGAATGTCTCATTGGCCTCCAGTATTCAAACTGGAAAAGCATTATATGGTGGTCCAATAGTAAGAAAAAAAAATTTAGCCAACTAGATACCTGTGGGAGAAGAAGAGTTGAAGAGATCTACTAAGTGCTTTAGATCTGCTTAGAAGAAATGCTGGCACCCAAGGACACTTAGAAAGTAATATTCACCCTTTGGCATTATTACCCCTGTGCCCCTCTCTGAGAGGAAATACTACCTCCTCTGGCCTCTCATTGCCTGTGAGGGTACAGTGCATACATCCTTAGCCAGGCTTCCAAAATTCCTAATTCTTCTGTTCATTTAATATTACTTCTCAGATCCTTAACTGATCTCCATTCAGTTACAAATGACTACTACCCAGATGTCGCATTCACACCTCAAATTCTAAGATCTTGACTCCCTTCTTCTTCAC
>VMDO01032809.1:0-18608 GCA_007922755.1 Pedetes capensis
TGCAAGTATAACCAATTTGCTCAAATATAATGATTTGCTTTTAATGCAATCTGGCATCTTTGAAATTACATATTCATTCCAAATTTAAAGATCAGTTTTTCAAAGAATCATATAGTTATTACAATATACCAAAATCAAGTGTAAGGCAAAATTTAAAACCATATTTTCAAATATTTCTTACATTCAAATGTTACTTTAAATATATATATGTACATATATATATATGTATATGTGAGAACAAAATGAATTGTCTCCCGACAATTATATTACGCTGTTCTATAGTAAACATTAGCAAAATATTCAAAATGAGCATTAACAATTAGTTTGTCAACATTAGAAATAAATTTTCACAATTTGTGAAGAGGAAAATTCTCTTCTCTAGTCCTGAAATTCTGCCCAAGGGTGCCTGAAAATTGCCTAATGCACATTTGGAATCAGAGAGACAAAATGGCAGTGTTTCAAGGTGAAAATATGACTGCAGAAAGCACTGTCTTCCCAGACATCAGAGCTTTTAAAAAGCTAAAACACATTTTTAAATCAAAGGAGTAACATTTTTATTCTTCCTCTCTCTGTCCAATGACATCTCCCTTTTTCTCTGATTAAGGATGCTATTGTCATATGCTTTGTTCCCTAAAGGTCAGGGAAAAATTGGTTCGATGTCTCACGCATTATCTTTTTAAATGTTTTGGAAGAAATGTTGATGGCATTTGAGACAAGCATAAGCTTGTCATTTCGATGCTTTTATTACAATCAAAATGAGCACCATAATTATGAAATACAGATGAACTATTTTTAATTACAGCAAGTTTTTCCCTGATTAATTTATCCCATACCTCAAACACTTGGTGTCCTTTGCTTCTTTTGATCATATCCTATATGACACTTAGATGGTGGGGTCTGAGAAGGAAAGGTTTCGAGAGAGATAAGAGGACTACAAAGCAGCCTATGAACATGCTAGAAGGCAGAATGCCATTTAGCTGTTTTTGTATTCTGCTCACCACAAGTCCTATCCTTAAGAGAGCTCAGCTTATGGATAAAAACCTGCTCTTCACATAAATCTTTTTATTTCATGTTACTAATCCCCTGAATTTCATGAATACACACAAAGCTCATTTTCAGTTTCTTGCCAGTCACCTCTGGTGGCAAAGAAGGAAAACTAAGAATTGCCACAGAACTAATAGAAAACAGTTCATGGAATAAGTGAAAAAACTGGAATGTTAAATAAAATATTCGGGATCTTTATAATCTCTAATATGTACTGTGTAGTTAGGTATAGCCCTTTTGTGCGATGGTTTCCATGTGACTGATAATCAGCTCCTGAGATCATGGTCAATGTTTTAAATATCGTATACTCCAGTATTTCAAAGACTTTGGCTCATAAACACTGAGAACACTGAGTAACTCCAAGTAAAACATTTAGTTTTGTGTTTATATATTTGTTTCGTGTTTTCTTAATTTTTATTTTATTTGATTTTTATTGTGATTGCTGCTTTGGTTATCTTATACCTAGGAAGGAAAAATCACCTTCACCTATCAAAGTGTCTACAGTTTTAGCACGTTAACTCAAATTATATTGGGAAAAAATATATTGGCATCCCGGCAATAGAATCAAAAGATAGATCTTAACCTGAAGAAATCATGAAACTGTATTTCACAATATAAGATCACGATTTCTGCCATGACCTGTTGTTGCTGAGTTGTGATGAAAAGACCTCACAGACAATAGCAGAACAGTGCTGTATTTCTGCTTTTTATCAATAACAAGCAGTTACTAAAATTTTGCTTGCATTTGCTTTTTGGTTTCAAAGTGCAGAAATGAATTTAAAAGTATCATTGAGAGGTAGTAAAGGGCATAGGACTGGTTTTATTACCTTTATAGCTTCTGTACAAACTCATTAGCATATTTTCCTCGAAACAATTGGAAAATCCTAGATTAGGTAATTCCTAAAGAGACTGTTTATTACACTAATATTACTTGGAATTAAAACATGTCTGTACTCTCAATGAAAGCTAATGTTCTATATTTTCAATGAAAAACTGTTGATTTAATGTGGCTTCAATAAAGCATATATGATCAAACTGAGATATTTAGATAATTGAAAGGATTATTTTTATCCAACAAATCTGGCAATGTTCATGTTAAGACTGAATTTGGAGATGAGAGAAAGGAATAAGATACAAAATCACAGCTAAAATGTGTTCTAATGGTTTGGGGTTTAGCTCAGTGGTACTCTGCACTCTCTGAGGACCTTGGCTGCATCTCCCACACCACAAAAACAAAAGGACATGACAATCCACTGCCAAAGCAATCCTGAAACAATAACCCATGAAAACCCTATGAGGTCTCTACGAGTTGGACCCAAGTCTTGTCTTAGTAGCATCATGACACCAGTCTCAACCATCTTTGTGATAAGTAACTTAGCTGACTAATCAGAAGATCTATTTGCTTGAAAATGTAATAGGCATTTTTGTGATTAAGGATAGGCAGAAAGGGTATTTGCTGGGGCGTTTGACTAAAATGCTGAATATTATCAGAGTCACAGAAATTGAACTTATACATTTATTGTGTTTTAATTATTTATTAACAAAGAGAAAATATGGAATGTCCATAGGTTAGTTTTCTTAAAAACTGAAGAGTAGCAAGACAAAAGACTGGCTTTGTCTTATTCAAAGATAGGTAGTTGTTGTTGTTAGGTGCCATTGAGTTGTGTCTGACTCTGAGTGACCCTCAGGGGGTTTTCAATGGCTGATTATTTGGGAATGGATTGCCACATCCTGTTCCTGTTTTTGCAGTGCTGGGAATCAAACCCAGGTCCTCAGAAAGTGTGGAGCAATGCTCTACCAGTTGAGCTAAGCTCCAGTCCAAATGTCAATAGTCTGTTTATCCAGTAATAGATCCAACATTTAGTATAGATAGGTTAGACTATACTTAATGTTGGATCTATTACTGGATAAACAGAATACCAACATGAGCCCAGATTTTAACTCTAATACAATTTGAATTCCAGTATTGAAAAAGTCATATTAAAACGATAGTATGCATTGTATATGTTATTTAATCATGAGTAATCAATGTTCATGGAAATAAAATTGAAGTAGAAGATTCAGCTGAGATTAGAGACAAACAGGAGTGGCTGCTTTGCTCAAAACCTTGAGGTAGGTCCTTATTTCCAATAATATCAAATCTTTAAATGATCTTTCAAGACCCTGCATGATGTTCTCTCTTATCACCTCTCTGATCTCACCTTTTACTTACTCCTTTCCCTCACTCTGCCACATTTTCTTTCTCACTGTGTAACCAACACCCAGCATATTCTGAGCATTCCTACTGCTTATGTGGTCTGTTGCAGACCTTCTTCCCTGAGAAATCTGTTTAACTTCCTACAAGTTTTTGCTCCAATTTTATCCTGCCATTCCTATTTATAAAATATATCCTGCTCTACCCACATTGATTTTCTCAGCTTTTTTTTTTTTTGAAATTCCATATCACAGATGACCTGCACACTCATCTGTATTATCTATTTTTTAATTTGTTTTCTCTATTGGAGTATAAATTCCATGACGCCATGAGGGTAGTGTTGAGAAGACCTTGGAGAAACTACAACAGAACTAAATGTATTGTATTGAAACTACAACAGAAATAACTGTATTGTATTTCTGCTTTTCTCAATAACTAGAAGAAAATTTAGTTTTAGGATTTTATGTTTTCTTCATTGGTAAAGGTTATGTGCCCAGAAAACTGGAAAAGTGACTCATATATAATTGGTGCTCAATTAGTACTGGTTGAGTCAATGTTGTCTTTTATACACAGGAAAACGTATGCTTATAATTTCCACGAAAAACTGGGAGTTCATTGTCAACAAGGAAAATAACATAAAGAAGTTGCTTCAAAGATGCCAGTTTTATTCAATATCCTACATTGATGTATATTTGGTAGCAATACACTCCTTATATCGAGCAATGTCTGCAGTGGTAGCCCTGTGGTGTCTGATCTCATCAGATCTCTGAAGCTAAGCAGGGTGGGGCCTGATTAGTACTTGGATGGGAGACTGCCTGGGAACACCAAATACTACAGGTTTGGGAGAAGAACCCGGCAAGCCACTCCCAAAAATCAATCAGCCATTGAAAACCCTATGAATAGCAGAGAAGTACTGACAATAATGATTCACCTGTTGTACTTAGTGTAACTATGAGTTGGACACTGACATGACAGCACCTGACAATAGCAGCATATCGAGTAATAAGAACCCTATTCCATATATATTTATTCATAATCAAAATGAAAGTTAACCATAAATATCATCCTGTTTATATAGAAAATGGGACAAATATATTTACTATTTATAATGATAAATTTTAACATATGGTTTAAATTATTGGGTCAGAGGCAAAATAAGAGCCACTATTTAAGGATGAATGGCAAAGACCATGAATCAGGGAGTCAGGTATCCGGCTGCTAAGCAAGTCCACTGGGCAAGTCTCTTAACCTTCCCTAATTGTTAAATGATTGAAATGGATTGAATGATCTTTAAAGCCCTCTTCTGTTTATTATTTTTTAAAATATTTTTAAAAAATTAATAGGTTTGATTTTACACTTCATTTTTCTCTACTAAACATTGGTTTAGTAGACATTAAGAACATATTCTGGACATAAGGAAAGAGATTCTTTTTATTTCTTCAGAAAATTTTCACATAATTATGGTTCAAATGACAAGAAAGTGTGCAGAAGGCTCTATAACAACATTCAGAGCGATGGGTAAAGCACAGTACTGGAGCACAGAATAACACCTTCCTTTCAATTCTATTAATTACTCCTCTTCAAGAGGCACCCACAGGTGCTCAAGTCAGCCTTTCTCTAGGAAGGCACTGGGAGAATGAGCAAGACTTGAGGCTACCATGGTCCATTTTTGTCACGTGTTCACCTACTAGATCCTGTGTGTACCATTTTAACAGTGGGTAACCTTTTGAATGTTACAGATAGAAATATCAAAGAGTAGACTTTGAAAATCTATATGTTAATAAATTTTCTCAGATTTCAAATGCTTGATTTTAAGTTTAAATGTATAAGTTATATTTTAGTATATTATTTCATTTAAAAGTATGTAAAATGTAATATTATTTTATACTAGAAAAGTAATCTCTAATAGAGATATTACAGATATATGATACATAACATTATGTATACCTATATATAATCTATAGTCATAGGACCCTACCACTGATCCTTAATGAATAATCATCACAGTTTCTGCTATTTTTAGGTTCCCTTCAGATTGTAGTCATGAATTTTAATAGCATAATACCCATTTTGATATATATGCAATGAATGGTTACAAAGAAATGCATTACTAGAAGTAATTGTTTTTTATCTCAATAGTTATTAAATACTTTGATTCATAGTTGAATCTTGGTTTCATTAGTTTTTAGTAATTACTCTAAAATATAGAAATTATTTATAAAGTGAACATAAGATTGGAAATCACAAAACACTTGTAAGGCCTGATATTCCAAGTGCCGCTTGCCTGGAAGGAACATTATTGGTTGTTTTCTTCTTTGTCTGTGAAGGTCTGCCTTTTTCTGTAATTTCTGAATGTGACAGGACTGAAAAAAATTAGGAGAATAAAACACATTTTCCTAATAACTCTACCACATGATACACTCTACATACATTCAATAATACTTTCCTGTAATGTGTATTTTTAAAATCTAATTGCATTCAAGTGAATACTGTCTTTTAAAATGACTGATTGTAGCTTTCCAATTGCATGTTCTTGATAAGAACTCCTATTCCCCCAAATGCAGAAAAATGAGAGCAGCATAGGTGAATTCAGGAAAAAAAGAGAAAATAACTATTAAATATGACTAAGAGAAGTGCACTTAGTAAAGCTAAATGTGGATGTCCATAACAAAAGTATAAGTTATAAATAGTATATGTTTCAAAAGGAATAAGAATAAAATTAATAAAGCCAAAATTAAGCTGAGCACCATGGTACAAGCCTGTAATCCAAATCACCTAGGAGGCTGAGGCAGGAGGATTGCAGGTTCGAGGCCAGAAGCAGTCTGTGAAATTTAGTGTCAGTCTGTCTCAAAATTAATAAAATGAAATAAAAGGGGCTTGGGGTGAGACTCAATGGTAGAGTGCTTGCCTAGCATGAGCATATGTGATGCCCTAAGTTTAACCATCAGCACTGCCAAAAAATTAACATATAGATAGATAGATAGATAGATAGATAGATAGATAGATAGAGATATAGATATGTTCTTAATGTTGATGTTAGATGCCATTGAGTTAGATCTGACTTGTAGCGACCCTATGCACAACAGAACAAAACATTCTCTGACACTGTGCCATGTAAGCACTATTGTCAGTGCTTCTCTGCTATTTATAGGGTTTTCAATGGCAGACTGTTTTGGGAGTGGACTGCTAGGTCCTTCTCCCTAGCCTGCAGCACCTACTATTCCCAGGTGGTTTCCCATCCAAGGACTAACCAGGCTGACCCTGCTTACCTTCCAAGATTAGGCAGGATCAAATGATAGGGTCCTATGACTGTAGATTATATATAAATATAGATATATTAAATTAACCGAAAAATATATTAATGGTAGAAATATTTAAATCTTCTATATTTATGATAGATTGAATAATAGAAGAAATAGGCAATTATACAGAATATCTAAAACATATAATGTTAAATATCACACACACACACACACACACACACATACACACACACACACACACCTTAAAAAGGAGATAATATACTTTCCTTACAAGCACCAATGACATAAGTGCAAGATATATTTTTCTAATACATAAATGTTAAAAAATTTAAGAATAAGACTTAGGAATGAACATGGGTTTAAGACAGTGGTAGAATTTAAGCAAATGAAGAAAATTAGTATAGAATATTCTGGGCAATGCTATCACAATTAGTACAGATTATAGAGAAATGTAAGTGGATTGTGAAGCATGTATTTATTAACATGAGTAAGAGGAGGGAGGTATGGCCAGGAAAAGTGGAGCAAGGATTTTTTGTGTCAACTTGGCTGGTTATTTGATGGGCACACAGGACTCACTGCAGGCTGCTGGATGGATATAATAAATGAGCTTGTGTGTGTGTGTGTGTGTGTGTGTGTGTGTGTGTGTGTGTGTATCTGTGTATGTGTGTATTTGTGTGTGTGTGTGGTGCTGAAGATTGAACCCAGGGCCTCAGAGCATACTAAGCAAGCACTCTACCAACTGAGCTAAACCCCTAGCCTCATAAATGAGGTTATTAATGTAGTCGATATTGATACAAAATGTATTAGAAGAGAAAAGAATTAGTAAAGATAAAACTATTATAATATTACTAAATATTTAAACTGTAAGGTATATACTATTTAGTACTGAAGGCTTAGTTTAAATTATTGTCAACAAAATAAGAAATGAGAGGATTTGTATAGAGGGAATAATGAAGGAAAAATTGGCACAACATAGTGTCAGCCTGAAAAACGAAGGGATCAAAATTGACTCCCGTGTTTTCTTTAATTTTTTTAATTTTTTAATTTTAATTTTTTGTGGTCTTGTGAGAGGCCCTCCACTTTGCAAGTGCTCTACCCCTGCAGGACAAGCCCATTTTTTTTTTTACGTTTTATTTTGAGATGGGGTCTCGCTATGTTATGCAGGCTGCCTCTTGCCTCAAACTTGTGACCTTCCTGCCTAAGCCTCCTGAGTTGCTGGGAATACAGGCATGCACCAAGACACCAGCCTGACTCTCATATTTTCCTTGTGGGGAAATGGTGGTAAAATTGGTAAGAATAGAAAATGTATGAAAAGGAGTAATGTACTTGATTAATAAAATATTCGGGGTTTCTATCATAGTTAATCTTGCACTATTACTTCATTTCTCCTAATTTAATAATGTATTTATCATATGCAGATTTAAAAGTGAAACTTCTAGAGTTAAATTTGGATCAGACTCAGTCCATAAAAGTGTTCTGTTTGTCCAGCATTATCCTATTGCTTTTTATTAGAATGTGCAGTACTTTGGCATGCCTGTTCTCCTCAGCCTGCCAAGATTTCAGCAATGCATATCTTGTCAGATCTGCCAGAGATTAATGTTATGTGGAAGTCTTATCTAAGGGATTTACACTCATGAATGCTTTCAGAAAATGTAAAGGTTTGGGGGAAATACACAAAATTAAAATCTTTAAAATTAACATTTATGATGTGACATTTTTCTCAGTGTACTCTTCAGATAGTGCTTTGTTCACAGAGCCTATGACATACAATGAAACTACTACCTAAATTGGTAGAAGAATAAAACATGATGATTTATAAATAAAGTGCATTATCTGCCTAAACATTCAGTAACATTGAGGATTTACTGGGTTGTATTTTTATGGTTTGTTTTGGAGGAAGACTTTTAAAAAATTCTTTTGTTCTTGTTTGGTTTAAAATTTAGCCTTTAAGTGATAAAATATGTGTAGAGTATTTAGAAGAGAATCTGGCATAAAACAGATTAGCCCCAAACCACATTGCTATATGATCTTTTAATGTCATGCTAAGTTTTTATTACCCAAATGAAGAGTGTTATATTAGTGTATTTTTGTTGTCCATTATCACATTGACATTTATTCAAATGAAACTAATACAGCCCATAGTTCAAAAACAATAAAAATAGTGTCATGAGTATAGTACAAATATAATGTAATTTATAAGCTGTCTGTCATATAGAGTAGTGTAGTGTTTTGAATGAATATACAAAATAAATGTTAGGTGCCGTCGAGTCGGTATCCAACTCATAGTGACCCTCTGTACAACAGGGGAAACACTATTGTCAGTGCTTCTCTGTTGTTCAGAGGGTTTTCAATGGCAGATTGATTTTTTTGGCAGGGGGTTGCCAGGTCCTTCTCCCAATCCTACAGCTTCTGGTGTTCCCAGGCGGTCTCCCATCCAGGTACTAAACAGGCCCGACCCTGCTTAGCTTCCGAGATCTGACGGGATCGGATGCCACAGGACTACCGCTGCAGACATACAAAATAAATAGATGCACTATTTTTCATCTTCAATACTTAAATGAAATGTATATTTTGCAATTCATTAAACTAAACTTAAACCTCCAAACCTTAATTCAGTCTGTCAATAGGAAAGACATAATTAAAAACAATTAAATTTATAGCCAAAGACATCACAGAGAATGGCAAATTTATCTTCATGTATCATATGATGATTTCCTAATGCAACTAGGGCACAGCTGATTTTCCAAGGCAATAGAGTATCCTTAGTGGAATCATTTTATCAATCTGTATCTAAATACACATCTTGCTGAAAATCTCCTAAAATCTCTCAGATTAAGAATTGCATCCTAAATGTGGTGGCTCACACCCATAATCATAGTGGCTCTGTGGCAGAGGCATGAAGATCCAGAGTCTGAGGTTAGAGGCAGAATGCACCACTTAGAGTGACCTTAACTCCAAAAATAAAAAGAGGGCTAGGAGTGCCGTCCAATGGCAGAGCACTTGCAAGGTATGTGCAAAGCCCTGGGTTCAATCCCAAGTACCACAACAAATAAATAAATAAATAAATAAATAAATAAATAAATAAATATTGCATTTCCTTTTCCCAGAAATGTCGGTCTCATATGCTAGAAAACACAACATAAATATGTCTAAATATATCCGAGTTAATATTGTCCTGTTAATGACTTGAGACAATTTTTAAAAAACAGTTTAGTTATCTAAATAGTTAATTTACTAAGACAATTCTCTTAAAATGTTACATATTTTAATGCTCATTCTAATGAGCATTTTAATGTTCATCTGCTTTCTAGGATTTTGTTCCTATAAATGAAATTCCAAAACATTATTTTAATTGACAATGCAGAAGAGTGTAAAGGTCAAATATTAAAATACAGAAATGTTATTTTAATTTTACCTAAGGGAAAAAAAAACTCCAATCACCTCCCCACCAAAAGAAAAAAAGGATAGTCAAATTGAAGATGTTCTAATTGTAGAAATTCTGTACTACATTTTTTTCTGAAAGAAAGGAAAACAGCAATGAATGATATTATGGCCTCAATATAACTGAAAGATAAATTGTTTGAAATCTGTGATACATACATTCAAAGAAGTACTTATTTACAAAACTGGAAATAGTATAAGGCTTCATAAAAGCCACTTCATAAAGACTAATTTCCACCAAGGCAGTTAATTCATTCATTGAGATGTCCCCATTGTAAGTTAGAAATGAACAACAGGTAATACTCTTCTAATGTTATAAATGAGAAAAAAATCATACTAATTTAATGAAGTGGAAATAGGAAAAATAATTTCATTTCATCTGTATTCATTCATTTCATCTATATCCTTACCTTGTAGTCACAAATCTATAAGAGAGATAAGAAATAGAGCAATTCTTGATCTTTTTAATTGAATACCTCATTTGACAGAGCATTTAAAAATCTATGGGGAAAATGCTTAGCTGGTTTGCTATGGATTTGTGTCAAATAGTTAATAGATTGAAAACCTATCACCCAGTTATATATTGCCTGTATATCACTAATTCACTGACTTCTATTAATGTCAAACAATTAGAAAAATTTCTCTTTCTTTTTTTCTTTCTTTTCTTTTCTTTTCTTTTCTTTTTTTTTTGCAGGTACTGGGGGTTGAACCCAGGGCCTTGTGCTTGCAACTGCTGTACCACTAAGCTGCACCCTCAACCCATTTTTTAACTTTTTGAGACAAGGTCTTTCTAAATTACACAGATTGCCTCAGGTCTGGAACTCGTGACCCTCCTCCCTCTGCATCTGGAGTGGCTGGGATGATAGATGTGCACCCAGCTAATTATAAACATTTCTAACGGTTTTCTCTCTGATCTATGGCATCTCTCTCTCTTTGCTCCTTTATCTCTACCTTCCTCCACATAGGTTCTGGCAGTCCATCCTGTCATCCTTTTCTTTTGGACTACAGAGTGGGTCCTTAGTGGATCTTCCCACAGCTCCATTGACCTATATTATCCTAATCAGGATATTTTAACATCAATGTTATGGCATGGTTCCAAATTAAATTCATCAATGAAATACCTTAGAATAGTTTAGAATATTCCTGATGTTAGAATAAAGACAAACCCTTACCTGGCTTTAAAAACTTTTCATTCTCAAACTACTACTTAATTGTAACATCCCTTGCTGAAAACAGGATTTGACTTCTCTGAATTCTCTCATAGCTTTTCCAATACTGTAGCAGCCTGTGGCTGGACTGTAATTTTAAATCACACACAATACACATTTATTTTTATTCACTTACCTTCTTTACTTCTTAGAATCTCTCAATTTAATAATTCCTTCATAATAAAACTTCCCCTGACATACCGATGTGGTTATTTTCCTCTAGAACATGATCTCAAACATGTGTGTGATTTTTAAGTAATGCTGCTCTCCATAAGGGTAAAGCACAACAGAATTTTGCTC
Organism: Pedetes capensis; assembly: GCA_007922755.1. Lineage (NCBI taxonomy): Eukaryota > Metazoa > Chordata > Mammalia > Rodentia > Pedetidae > Pedetes > Pedetes capensis. The sequence goes on from VMDO01032809.1 coordinate 11,451, forward strand.
AATGTCATATATGTAGTGTAGAACACAAGACCTGGCATAGGCCCATATATTTAATAAATATTTGTTCAATGAACAAGAATTTGAAAATCACTCTAGAAATTAAGTTTTAGTTACTATAACTTCTATTCTCAAAAGAGCAGCTTGAATGATTCTTTTAAAAAAAATTACATCACATTATCAGTGTTAACTTTCATTTTTCTGTGAGAAAATATTGGACATAACTACTTAAGGGAGGAAAGATTTGTTTGAACTCATGGTTTCAGTCTGTCATGGTAGGGAGGGTGTAGCAGAACAGAGCTCACATGACAGTGGCAGGGATGTGGAGAGCATGTGTCTGTGCTAGGGGGAATCTCTCCTTTTTCTCCTTTCAGTCCCCCAATCTATGGGATGGTACTATGCACATTCAAGGTGGGGCTTTCCCCTCAGTTAATCACCTCTGGAAACATCCTCACGGATATATCCCGAAATGTGCTTTACTATTCTACTAGGTGCTTCTCAAGCCAATCAAATTGACAATCAAGATTAACTATCACATTGTCCCCTTTCTTTAATCCCTCTATGGCTCTTCAGTCTAAGAGTAACAGTCTAAGACCTAGTGGACTAAAGCTCTTACAGTTTCAACATGCGATACCTCTCTGACCTTATCCTTCATTGAGATAAAGGTCATTCACCCAGCTCCGGCCCTGCTAGCCTTCTGGGTCTCAAACATGACAGGCATCTTTTGTCTCCAGGGTTTTGCTCTGGTTGTTCTCATATGTACAATCAGGGTATCTACATGACTTCTCCATCTCCTCAAATCCACTCAAGTGTTATTCTACCATTTTGCTCATCTTTATAATCTTTTCTGAAACTCTCTGGTAGTCCCCATTCTCCAGGTTCTGGGTTACTTTTTCTATAGATAATTATATCTTCTAGCCTTCTATTTAAGTTCCATTTAAGTTCTATTTAAGTGCTTCTGCAGTCTAAGGTCCATAAGGACTCTTTGCCTGCTTTTTGTTGTTGTTGTTGTTAGGTGCCATCGAGTCGGTATCCGACTCATAGTGACCCTCATAGGGTTTTCAATGGCTGACTGTTTCGGGATTGCCTTGGGAGTGGATTGCCAGGGCCTTCTCCCATTTTTGTGGTGCTGGGAATTGAACTCGGGACCTCAGAGACTGCAGCGCAGCGCTCTACCCACTGAGCTAAATCCCAGACCTTGCCTGCTTAGTTCAATAAAGTATTCTCAGAACCTACGAGACTGTCTGGCGTATAACACATATCTCAAAATCTTTGTGGATCAAATAAAAAATTATTCCACTGGATTTATCCCTCTTCTCTTGACTACTAAAGTGTGATGTCTTAACTGGCAAATGCTATGTGGATGAACTACATATTCATAGAAAAATCACAAGGTTTTGTTTACTCATTGTAACTGTAAGCCTGTTATACTATAGTTAAGAAAAATAAAATGTTCATGTGCCTTTCATAATGTGAGAAACAAAAATAATAACCCAGAGAAAAATAACTAAAATTCTATCATTACATCAAACTGAAGTGCATATAAACATAAGAAAATAGAGTTTGGTAATCTATTGGCACATTTTCCTGATGATCAAAATGCACAGAGAATGACATCAGAATGTGCATACTGAAAGCAGGCAAAGCTAATTTGGTGTGTGTGTGTGTGTGTGTGTGTGTGTGTGTGTGTGTGTGTGTGTGTGGTGCTGGGGTCAAATCCTAGACCTTAGCATATGCTAGCCAAGTCTCTACCATTGAGCTACATCTCAGCCCCGAAGGTAAGTTTCAATAATTAATTTGGGTACTCTTCCACAGTCTTTGCAAATCATAGAGTACATACCTTAAATTGCTCTAGTTATCTTTTAAATATAATAAAATACGCTGTTGAACATTAATTGGATAAGACTGGACTAGGCATAAGAAAATAATACCAGATTGGATGGAAACTACATCTATATATAATATATATATATATATATATAGATAGATAGATATAGATATAGATATATAGATATATATATAGATATATATATCTATATATATAGATATATAGAGATATAGATATATATATAGATATATATATATAGATATATATAGATATATATAGATATTATATATAGATAGATATAATATATATATATATACATATATTACATATACATTCACCTTAGAGTTTTTATAAGTAAGTATACAATGGTAACAATTAGATTTATCTTCCAATTTTGTAACACCTTTGAGAATAAATGAGTTCTATTAACAATTAAGCCTGTCAAGAAAGGGATAATTAAGATTGTTTTGTAGAAGCTGACACTGTCTCAAGAAACTAGAACATATGATCTATCCAAATAAATGATACTATGTGCTTGGGAAAGTCAGCTCCCGTTACAGTGGGGAGGTTAAACCCAGGGCCTCATGTATGCGATGAAAGTACTCTACTATTGAGCCTTTTCTATATTTTTTAGTTTGAGACAGGGTATCACTAAATTGCACAGGCTGCTTCTTGCCTGAGATGAGTGTACAACAATCATCTGCCTATAGCTGGAATTATAGGCATGTACTGCAGCAATGAGCAGCATTTGGGAAAATCTTGCATCAATCATATGGTCAGCAAATATTTGTTTTAAGTCAGGCATGGTAGCACACCCTTATAATCTCATCACTCAGAAGGCTGAGACACAGGATTTTGATTTTGAAGCCAGCCTGGGCTATACAGTGAGACCTTGTCTAAAAACTTTTTTATATTTTAAAACTATTCAGATTACATGCTATAACTAACAAATTAAGTATGTGATTTTAGTTACTCAACTTTAAAATTCTTCAATTCTCATGTCTTTTAAAATAGGATAGATTCTTCCATGAGTATTTGTGTGTGCTTGTGTGTGTATGTATGTGTGCATGCATATCTACATATATATACATATATATATATGTATATATATGCATATATACACTTTTTCTCATTATTTCATTTTTTCCCATTAAGCATACCTACATAATTGGGAAAAGCAAGAGAGCTTGAAAAATTAAATGTTTCTATAAGTAATACAACTGTATTAAACTATATAACAAGCGTTCCATCCTATATATTTTTTAAAAATATATAAGCCAGATCCTGGGGCTGAGAAAGAAGGATTGTGTGTTCCAGGCTAGAGGCAGCCTCTGCAATTTAGTGAGACCCTGACTCAACATGAAAATTTCAAAATAAAGGAGGCTGGAGTTACAACTAACAGGTGAAGCACCCTGGGTTTAATCCTCTAGTACAGAAAAAAATGCACATAAGGAGAATTCTTTGACATGCAAATATGACACTTCTAAAACTAACTCAAATATTTGTTACTGCACTTGAAGGTTAGTACCAGATATCAAGAAAATTTATTATAGTCTCTATGTAACATTCCTTCATAGAATTGAAGGTTATTGCCAACTTGCCTTTTTTCCCAGAAGAATATTATAAAGTACTAGGATTTACATTTACATAGGGGTTTGAATTTTGAAAATATTTCCATCTGTAAGATCAAATGTTAGCAAGGATTTCTGCGATATTATCTCCATTTTACAATCTGAGGAAATAGAAACATAGGAATAAAAATTGCTTTGCCAAAGGGCACAAAGATCACAGTAGCAAAACTAAGTTATAAGTCAAATGCATTAAGTGTCAGACACATGGACTGGCAATATAATGATAAACAAAATTGACATATTCCATCCTTCATGAGGCTTATATCCTCATGGTGAAATTGATTTTTATGGTACAACATCCCATCTTTATGAAAAGGACACTGCTGTTAAATAGTGTACGACAAACAAAGAATCAAGCTACTTAACCAGTTCAAACTACTTTAAAAAGTAAACTCAATTATCCTCTGTGGTTGGTGTTTTACCCATGTATGGAAAAATGTCTCCTTAATGGAAATTTCACTACCTTTATGACTTTCTCCCATGAAGCAAATATTTGTTTCAGGTTAATATGTGTTCTTTACTCAACCTAACCCATTCATTCTACCTGTGAAAGACTATGAAAATCATAAAATACAAAAATCTAGGTTAAATAAATAAGAGTCTTCTATCTGCATAGTTTTTTAGCTAGGTCATTTTGATGAGTAGTGGGAACATAACATTGTTGTTGTTGTTGTTAGGTGCTGTCGAGTCGGTATCCGACTCATAGCAACCCTCATTGGGTTTTCAATGGCTGAGTGCTTCGGGATTGCCTTGGGAGTGGATTGCCAGGTCCTTCTCCCATTTATGCGGTGCTGGGAATTGAACTCGGGGCCTCAGAGACTGCAGCGCAGCGCTCTACCCGCTGAGCTAAATCCCAGCCCGAACATAACATAGGCACTTAATTTTGCTTTAAGACGTAACCTTAAATTGTGTTCATAATAGTATTTTATGCCTATTTGAGAATTACTTAATTTAGAAGATTGAAATATTGGCAAAAATTATCATAATAATTTGATTTTTTTAAACTTTCAAACCAAACATCTAAATTCTTACACAGTATGCCCAACATTAAGTGTGCCCAACATTAAGTCATCTCCTTCTAACTGACTTCCATTATCCTAAAACTGAAAAATTAAATTATATTTTGATTTAGTGCCTATCTCTTTCTCTCTTTTTTTCTTTTTCTTTTGCGGTACTGGGGATTGAACCCACTGCCTTGCACTTGCATGATTTGCAAGTGCTGGACCAGTAAGTTGCCACCTCCAGTCCGTTTTTTTACTTTTTGAGACAGGGTCTCCATAAATTATGCAGACTGCCTCTGGTCTTGAACTTGTGATCCTCCTGCCTGGCCTCCTGAGCTGCTGGGATTATAGGTGTGCATCACTCCACTGGGCTAGTGCCTATCTCTTAATGTCTATATTTCCCCCATGAGGCTCTACAGCACCTAAAAAGAAGTCTATATTTAGTCTGAAGTGAGGTTGATTTAAAATTTTTGCCAACATATTTTATATTTATTTATTTAGACAAGTCCTCACTAGTTAGGCCAGACTGCCTTCCACCTTGCGATCTTTCTGCCTCAGTCTCCCAAGTGCTGGGATTATAGGTTTGTGTCACTATGCCCAGCAAATCTTTTTTTTTTTTTTAATTTAACATCTCTTTGTCACTTGTGTGGGTGCCATTCACATTATAACTCTTCAGTTCTTGGGTTTATGAATCAGAATCATATTCTATTTCCTTGCCTCTAGCTGCTCTTTTTTCTGTTGCATACCTCAGGAAATAGCCATCAATTAACATACTTCACAATTTCTAATTGTTTCTTATTTAAAAACATGCAGTAAAGTTTTGTCTCGTATATGATCATCAGTCGTTGCTAGTTTTCAACTTTTTTCAGTTTACATTGCTTTTTTAAATGTAGTCAATCCTTTATTGTTAAAAATGCTATAATGTTTATTTTAGTTAAACTATTTCTTATTCTGTTTTTGAATTTGGAATTCCAAATTTTGGCAGCTAATTTGTTTTCCTTCTAAAGCCAGAATATACATATGAGAATTATTTATTTATAAGAACTTTTTATACTAAATACACTTTCCAATAAGCTACTAAATAATTGTTGAGTGTTTACTTTCTAAATGTCATGAAACATTTATCTTTGTTCAGAACATCGCTGTTTATCCTATATTTTATACATGTCATTCAGCACAATTTATAATAAATTGTTTTTAAAGTACAATCTTCTAGAGTTTTCCATTATTTCAGATAACTTTTGATTTCTATAATCTAGAATTAGGAGCAATACTTTTCTTCTGGCAAAAATAATTTTCTATATCTACACTCTTTGGCGGGCCAATGCATGAATATGGGGGTTAAACAGGAAAACTAAAAATGAATGATACAAGATTTCTTACAGGTCAAAATCCTAGAGGTCTTATAAGAGAGAGCTATATAAAGTTAATGCAGATTTAGTCCTTTTTTTTATGGTGGGGGGGTTGGGGTCCAACCCTGCCCTTGTACATGTTAGGTATGGGAGCTAACATTGAGCAGTGTTTACATCCTAACTTAATCTGTATGATCTGAGAAACAAGAAGTAGTTGTTATTCCTAATTATTTGTATTAAGTGGTCCATTTTTCATTCCTTAGGACAAATATACTAATCAAGCTGTGAATATGATGAATGCTTAGATGACATCTCTATAAGCTTTTTTACAAATAAAAATGATTAATCAAAGGTAGGAAACAAATTTGGAGTCTCTATTATGAATAACCACCAGGAATATTCATATATTAGAAAACACAAATAGATCTGGAAGACAAACATTATTTATATATTGTTGTTGTTAGATGCTATTGAGTTGGTCCTTCTGTTTTTGCAGTGCTAGTGATAGAAACTGGGTCCTCAGACAGTGCAGAACTGTACTCTACTGAGTTAATAGACTCACATAAAGGTATAGAAGTAGTCACAACCCATTCTAAACTCAATCTGATGGAATTAACTCACATGTTCCCAAGACTAAAAGAATGTCTTCTAATAGAAAGTAAGGCTAGAAGAAGGCATCTATAAAAATGTAAATAGGTCAGGATAGGATCTTTACTACAGGATTCTATTTTACATTTTTTTTTTTTATCAGAATTACTATCTAGTTACCAGAATGATTGTCTCTTGGTAAAAAACATAGTAAAAACAATGCCAAGGTTGTTTTCTTTTAATTTTTAAAGATCTCTTTGAAAACAATTACATGCTCTAATAAAGAAAAGGGAAATCTTTTTTTTTTTTTTTTTTTTTTTTTTTGGTACTGGGGGTTGAATCCAGGGCCTAGAGCTTGCTTGCTTTCCAAGTGCTGTCCAACTGAGCTCGACTCCAGCCCATTTTTTTACTGTTTTGAGACAGGGTCTCACTAAACTACACAGACTACCTCTGGTCTCAAGCTTGGGATCCTCCTGCCTCTACCTCCTGAGTTGCTGAAAAGGGTAATTTTCATTCTCTGTAAAACTGGCTTTATGCTGTTGAAACAAAAATTTGTCTTAATCCCAGAAATACCTCAACACACCTACAGCCACCTGATTTTTGACAAAGGAGCAAAGCAAGTAAACTGGAAAAAGGACAGCCTTTTCAACAAATGGTGCTGGGAAACGTGGTCATCCACATGCAGAAAAATGAAAGCTGACCCCCATCTCTCAATATACATGAGAGTTAACTCAAAATGGATAAAAGATCTCAACATAAAA
>VMDO01032810.1:0-18604 GCA_007922755.1 Pedetes capensis
TCAGTACACACACACACACACACACACACACACACACACACACACACACACACGATATTGACAGTTCTTTTTAGTACTACAGATTAGTGCTTTCTAAGCAACATAATTTTATAGTCAGCTTTTTTTCCAGAGAAGAAGACCCTAGGCATTATGGATTTAATACTAATGTGTCTGTCTATTCTTGAGAAACATCAAAGCTCCATTATAACTAAGAATATTGATATTTTACTGAGGTGCATATATAAATCACTTGTGTTATCAAGGGATCCAAGATGATCCTCTAGCTTATTTTTGTTAAAGCAGCCTGAGCCTCCTCTTATTCTTTATACAGGTAATGATTTCCATGGTTAGAAGCAAACTTTCCTCCTTTGAGTGAACTATACCACCATTTATTTCTGTGCCATCTCTCAAACCTCTGCTACTGTAAAGATAGCTGACAATGCTGATAATAGAAAAGTAGGGAAAGAAAATACTCTTACAAAATAGATGGTTGTTGACCCACTACAGGAAGTTTAGGTTAATTAAAAGTACAATATTGAAATCAACAAGGGCTTGGGTTTTTTGAAGTTATTCATTTCTATGATGTTCTCTCCTAAAAACTATAAAACAAACAAAAATAAATAACAAAAAGACAAGTTCTAAAATCATTTCACTGAATACAATGTTCAATACTTCATCAAGTACAAGCCAGAGGTTCAGTGAAAGGTGAAGGGTGGATAACTTGACAGAAGATAATCAGAGGCAACAAAAATATGAATCATGATGTTTTCAAGTTTTAGGAGAAAAACAAGGTCTCAGATACATATTTTCATCAAGTGACAGGTGAAAGAGGTGCTGCTTCAGCAATGGGAACAATCACAACAGAGCATGAGTTGAATGAAGACAATTAGGAAGCATTTTTATTTTGGTAACAACAAGCCAGATTGTCATTTAAGTTTTTGTACTTGAGAAGGGACATCACATCGAGTAAAAATGAAAGAAGAATCAGCTTATTAAGCATAGACAAAAAGTGTTCTATGTTAGAGAAAACATTGTGGGCATGAACTACATAGCAACTATTGTCATTATTCACAATACAATTATGTTTAATTCAGCTGAGTTCAAGGTTAAAAGTTATACACAAGTTTTATAACGCAATGTTTTTTGTCAGTGTAGACTTTATCTTAGTAGCTTTATAAATGACTAAAGTTTATACAATCATTAAGGGTCTGAGGGGGTATCTGTAATTGTTCAGTTATACTTTACTGAATTTTATGAGAGAGATTATATGCTTTGGTGATATTTGTAAATTTCAAGTTTTGCAAAGGCCTGAGGACATAGCTGAAAGCATGTGGTAGTAATTAAGTTTGGTGTGGATTCTAAAGGAGTTAGACTAATTGTGAGTGCAAAGGTTTATATTCCCAGAAAAGATGAGTCTTCGATTTCAGGAATACAAAAACCAGGCAAAGAGAAAGATTCGAGACAAATCTTGTCAATTTGCTCTTCCTTTTAGTAGGTCCTTGGAAAACTGGCAAACACAGATATTTAAAATTCTATGCATTTTAATTATCACAAGGGCAAAGCTGGTCATGTTCACCTGTGTATTCCCAACACATCACATGGTATCTGACACTCTAAATACCTTTGGAATGACTGTGCATCCTAAAAAACTATGCTGTCATCTCCCACCTCTACATGTTACTCAGAGGTGATAATTGTGCAATAAAGAAATAAAGGCAACTGGTTGAAATCAGCACCTCTCCCGAGGACTAACACACAGTGCAGCACTGAACAATAATGGAACATCGAACAGTGACCCTGTCATGTCACATGTTGTACTTGTGTAAGTTAACGTGCAAAAATCATGCCTCTCACCTTGGTTACAATCTCTGAATGATGAATTTTATAAATAGCAAAATATATGTATTAAAGAAACATTTATCATTCAAAAAGCAGGACAACAGTGCTTCAAGGATATTAATCAATCAGTTCCCTCTTCTTAATGAGAGGATTTATATCCCATTGTTTTTAGCTTAAATGTCAATGTGCATACATATAAACATATGGAAAAACAGGTTTCAGTAGATCATATTATGTAAAGGTCATACAAACCTTGCAAATATTGCTGCATCTCTAACTAGTCTAATCCTGTTCTTGAGTTCAAATATCAAATTATATCCCTTTCTACCACCCAGAATTCTGAATTTTTGATATTCAATGAATCTGAAAAGATTCACAGTCTTATATTTTTAAGAGCTCATGTGCAACCATATGCAATTAGCATACACTCTATTGTGGTATGCTCTGATAACATCATCTCTCTGATCAACAATGCACCCTATTTGTTGAATCATTAAAACACTACAGAAGTATTTTACAACTTGAGTTATGCATAATGTGAAGTAATATGCATGCCTGCCCTCTGTAAATATGAGAGGCAATTTGTTTGGCTCCACATTTTATTTTTCTTTCAGGATTACACTACTCACTAACTTCAACAAAAGCAATATAATAAGAAATATTGCCTTGAGATACCACAGCTCTGTCCATCAATAGCAAAAATTCTCAATCTTAACACCAGTGCCAGAAGATGAATCTCATTATGGTAATTCAGTGATTGTATATGGATCCACATTTTTAAGTGTACATAAGAGAATACAAAACAAACACAAATCAGATATACAATCAGACAACTGAAGATTTTTTCAAAGATATTAAAGAATGTTAGAAATTATCTGAAGTCTCCTCATTAAAGAAAACAATGGCAGCTCTGAGTTTATATAATTAGCTCAAGGTCACAAAGGTATCTTAGAGGTAAATTGTAGAGATTTCTGCTCTTTATTTTTAAATAAATATTCTTTTCGCTATACTTTATACATTATACTGATAACTTTCACCAAATCAACACTAACTTGATACCCTTAAAAGGACTATGCTAAAAATATTTAGAAAGCACATCTCAAGAATTTTGAGAAATGAGATTGGATGCAAGATGGCTCGTAGGGCCAGAGAACTTGAATCTAAACTAGATTACATACATGTAAGAGATATGCCGGAAATTTATGAGCAAAAGGCAAGGAAAATAAATTTTGTAGTAAAACTAATTTGTTACTAATTTACAGGATAGTGTAGACTACAGGAAAGCACTCCATCAGACAGATCATAATGAGAGAACTACATGTACAAATTCATTAAGATCTGTGATTTGAGGTTTTTGAAATAAATGACATCTCAATAATTACATAACTACTAGAATCCATCTTTAAAAATAATTCCTAGTCACTCAAATTTAGAACTTATCAGGTACAAAGTGTGTGTTTCCAATACCATTAACTGAATCTGCATTGAAGATCCTGTCAAAGAGTTTTCCAGACTGGTAATAAGCTACCCCTATACATCTGCATCCTCCAGGAAAATCTGTTGTGTCTGGAAACATTTTTAAAATTTCTATAACAAGGACCTTGACTACTCCCTTATCAGAAGGAAGTCAGAATGGAGCCTGAATCCCAAGCAGTGTGCTGGCCCCTGACATGGCAATGAATTAGACAAGCCACAGAGCCTAATTTTTATAGCTTTGGCTCACTACAGATCTGTCCTCTTCTACACAATGGCACTGAAGCAGGCTCTGTTATTCATTTGTTTGTTTTTGTTGTATTTTGTTTTCTAAGAAAAGGGATTAGAAGTTCAGATCATAAGGATTTTACTTATGTTTTTGTACAAGATACTTGGCTGAATTGAATCAATATATGATACAACCTAGTAAATCGTATACTTATAAAACTTTTCTCACATGAAATATCTAACAATAGTAACATACACTGTTGAGTCAAGTTGAGCACCAGACAGCTGAGTTTACATTCTGGCTGTATTCTTAACTAACTGAATCACGTGGGTACTTGAAAACCTTTGAACTTTGGCTTTTCTCATCTGAAAATGGAATAAGAGTGAGGTTGTTGCAAGGAACAGAATTAATTCTAGGCAAAACTTCACTTATGACTGTTTTAAATGTCAGCAATTATTTTTCTATTTAAGATAGTGTACAATATGTTTTCATGTACCACCAAAAAGCCTTTCTGTGACATGCTGAGACATATAATAATCAAGTGTCAACACCCATGTTATATGCAATTAGTGCTACAGAAGGCAAGAAGTAAGAGAGTTCAATATTGGTATTTTGGTATTTAGGAAGGGTTTCCCAAAAGGGGGATTGTCCTGGATGGCAGAACTTGGATAAGAAAGATACAGATTAAATGAGCAGGGCTGGGGTTTAGCTCCATTGGTAGAGTGCTGCTCAGCACTCTGTGAGGACCTAGGTTTCATCACCAGCACTACAAAACCTAGGAAGGATGTAGCAATCCACTCCTGAAGCAATTCTCAAAATAATCAGCCATTGAAAACCCTATGAAGGTCGCTATGAGATGGACCTGACTCGATGGCACCTAACAACAAACTAAATGGGAAACATTTTAATGGTGAATTAAAAGGTACTAAAAGTAAATATGGTAATCAACTAGGTAGACTGAGTAGTTGTCCCCTAGAAAACTGGGAAAATATTAAAATAATCATATGCCAATGGGAATGCATATACCTGATATGTGCATGCATGTCTAACCATTTACATATATATGTATCACTTGAAGTCACAAAGCACTACTAATAACACCACAAGTCATATGTATGTGGTAACATTATATAATTATGATATCGTTTTCTTTGAAGTTCATTGAAATCACATATTTATATTTCTTTAAATTTGATACATAATATTCCTTTTAGCAGAAATGAAATTTGTTATATTTGGAATTCTACAGATATTCTTCTACATATAATTTTGTTCCATTCAATATACATATATATGTATGTGTATGTATGTATATGTATGCATGTATATGTATGTATGTATTATATACACACACACACACACTCACACACAAATATACATAAATGTAATTTTGGTTGAGCTTACCTCATGACCAGTGACATCTCTTTCCATTATTGCTGGGCATGGTTAAAGAAGTAATCTTATGGTTCTATAACAAAATATTAACACTATCCATAAGAACTGAAATTGTGGCCTTAGTTTCATTAGGATCAAGCTTCAAAGAAGTACTGAAGCCTGTTTCTAAAAATATTTCAATTGAAAATACTTGTAGGTTAATAAGAAGTTTCAAAAAATATATGCAAATATCCTATGCATCCTTCATCAAAGTTCAATACTACATCATGCAAAACTAAAGTACAGTATCAAAACTCAGGTCAAATGATCAATAGACCATCTTTGGATTTCAACATTTATGCACGCAGACATTTATGTACTCATATTTAATCTTACTTAATTTTATTGTCTATGTCAATTTAATCACAAACACAATCAGGAACATTAAGTGACCCATCACCATAAGACACCTTATGTTACTCAGTTATAGCCACATCCATGACCTTCTCTCATGTATGTCACATTATACTAAGTGAAAGAAGCTAATCACAAATGCCCAAACATTGTATGATTCTATTTATATGAAGACCAGAATATATGAATTATATGGACAGAAAGCAAACTAGTGTTTGCCAGGGGCTGAGGGAAGGAAGAATGTGAGGTAACTCCTTAAAGGGTATAGCATTTCCTTTTGGATTGATGAAAATATTTTGGACCAAATAAAGGTGTTGGCTGCACAACACTAAATGTATTAAATGGCACTGGGATACACCCTTAAAAGGGTTAATTTTAAGGTTATGTTATGTGAATCTCACCTCAACTTTAAAAAATCTGATCTGAAGTTACGCTGATTTTCTGGAAGAGGCCAGATGCAGAGTGGATTCAGCAATTTCCTGAGAACGTAAGTGGGAAGCTATTCTAATAAGAACACACAAGTGCACATCATATGAGAAATGCATCCACTAGAAATTCCCTTTCATGATGTGTTTATGACTCTTGGGCATTTCGAGCTGAGCAGTCATGAGAGAAACCAGCCATGCTTAAGTGCATTTGGCTTCCAGAGCATTTTTCCACACTCATCATCCTATCTCCTCACACAGTCACACTCAGAGCTGTATGTGTTGGATTCAACCTCTGAGCTGTTGAGACGGAGGGGTTCACAAGCTGGCAATCACACATCTACTTGCCATCTCTATAATTATGCTACTTCACAAATGTTATATAAACTGACACATGCAGTGCACATCTGTTTGAGATTGTTTTTCTTTTCTTTTTTTTCCCACTCTGCATAAATTCCATGAGGCCTATTCAAGTTGTTGCAGGCATCCATAGTTTGTTCCTTTATATTGTTAGGTAGTATTTCATAGCATGGATAAATTGTGTCTTTTTAAGACATTCACATATTGAAGGGCATGTGGATAGTGTCGCATGTTTTGACTATTATGTATGAGTAAGGTTGCTATGAATATTTGTATATGAGATTTGGCATGTAAAGAAGTTTTCATTTTTTTAGGATGACTAAGAGTACAATTAATGAGTCATATGGTAAATCCAGTCTTAGTTTAAAAAAATGAACCACTAACCTATTTTCCACAGTGGATACAGTACATTCTTACCAGTATGGTGGAGTGAGCCAGCTTCTCTGCTTATAAGGATAAGTGTTTGAGGTCTGTTTTATTATTCATTTATTTCAGCTATTTTGATTGGTGTGTAAGATATCTCATTTTGGTTTTAATTTCCATTTCATTAATGGCAATTGATGTTGAACATCTTTCAACACACTTATATGCCATCTGACTATCTTTGTTGGTGAAATACCTGTACATGTCTTTTGTCTATTTCTGATTGGATTTATTTCTTATTGTGGAGTTTTAAGAGTTCTTTATATATTCTAGATACTAGTTCTTGTTCATATCTGTGGCTTGCAATTATTTTCTTCCAGCCTATAGCTGGTATTTCATCTTCTTAGCAGGATATTTTATGGAACAAAAACTTTTAATTTTGATGAAGTCCAATTTATCAAACTTTCCTTTTCTAGGTGATGTCATTGGTGTCAAGTCTAAGAAGATATTTCTTAGCTCTAGACTGTAGAAAACAAAGGGGCACAAAGAAGCTTTTGGAGGCAATTGATATGTTTATTACTTCATTTCTGGTAAAGGCTTCATAAGTATATGCATATGGTCAAACTCACCAGATTGCATATACTAAATATGTGCAAGTTTTGCTTATAAATAATACATTGATAAAACTGTAAAATGTAAATGAATTGGGCCTAGGGGTATAGCTCAGAGGTAGAGCATCTGTTTGGCATGCCAAAGGCCTTGGGTTCCATCCTAAGAACCACAAAAAGAAAAAAAAAGTTATAGAAAAATGAAGTGAACATATTTGTGGATCTCTCTTAGGGTTATTTATTCTGTTTCATAGATTTATATGTTTGAATACCACCAGTGTCACACTATCTGGATTACCACAGCTACATGAGGCTTGACTACATAACACCTTTGTGTCTGATCTGGTCAGATCTTGGAATCTAAACAAAGTCATCCAGTCTAGTTTATACTTATATGGGAGACCACCTGGGAATACCAGGTGCTCCAGGCTTGGGAGAAGGCTCAGAAGCCCACTACTGAAACAATCAGCCATCTAAAACCTTTTGGATACCAGAGAAGTAGTTACAACAGTGCCAGGCATGGCACAGTGTCTGTTGAATAGTGTTTCATCTGTTGTACATACGGTCACTATCAGTCAGATCTGATTTGATGGCACCTAAGAACAGTAACAATATGAAGCTTAATATCAGTAAAAATAATTTTCCAATTTATTCATTTCTTATAAAAAACTTTTTGGCTATTCTCTTTTTGTGCCATTCTGTATAAATTTTAGAATAAGCTGGTAGATGTTAAAAGAAAACATTGCTAAGGTTTTATTAAGATTTTCTTAAAATATAGATCTAGGGACAATTGACATCTTTACAATGACAAATCTTCCAACCCATAGACATGATCTTTCTCCACATATTTAGGTCCTAATTTATTTCCAAAATACTTGGTAACTTTCATCATACAGATTCTGCAAATGTTTTATTCGTTCTATACATAAGTATTTCATTTTCTTTGGAGAAATTGTAAATAGTATTGCATTTTCAAATTTTGGTTTCCACTTGTTTGATGTTACTATATAGAAATGAAAACTGGATGCAATGGTGTACACCTGTAATCCCAGCTACTCAAGAGTTAAAGGTAGAAGTATCTCAAGTTCAAGGCCAGAGGCAACCTGTGTAACTCAGCAAGACCCTATCTCAAGATAAAAAATAAATTAATAAAGGGGCTGGGGCTCCATCTCAGTGGTAGACTACCTGAAAAGTATGTGTGAGGCTCTTGGTTCAGCTCCTTCAGTACCACAAAACAAAACAAAACAAAACACAAATAAAACTCAAGAAAATTGAATGGGTCCTTGCATGTTGATCTTGTACTGTGGGATCTTACTCAACTTACTGTATCTGCTAAAGATTTGTTTAGGATACCCCATGGATACCAACATCCATGATGCTGAAGTTCCTTATATAAAATGATGTAGTATTTGCATATAACTCACACATATCCCCCTGTATGCTTTAAATCATATCTAGATCACTTACAATACCAAATATAATATAAATACTATATAAATAGTTGTACTGTAGTATTTAGGCAATGATAAATTATGCACATGTCCAGAAAAGATGAATATTTTAGAGCCTTTGTGGTGGTATTGTGGTCTATTTGGTTTATCTGGTGACAATAGTACTCTCACAAATCCCTGATACTACCTGAGGAAGTAGAGGGAGATACCCAGGCTGGGGTGGCCTCTAGGTAGAGATCCATGAAGAGAAAAGAGCTTCCTAGGATGGAATGATCATGGTGGCAGAATCCCCATATGGTTACCTCTAGCTGCTCTAATGTTTCTGGGTGGGAGAAGAATTCTCAGTGTCATAGGGACTAAGTAGTTTCCTTTGCTAGGCCATTCTTGAGATGAGTAGCCCTAATAGTGCCCTGTGGTTATCCAACTTTCTTTGGGTGGAAGAGGTCAATCCCAGATCCATAAAGCCAAAGATTTTTTTCTGGGCCAGGTCACTAATTATGACTGTGTGTCTCTTGTCATTTCTGCTTCTCTTGGATTCTCCTTGTGGGAAAAGGTAATCTCAATTCTACAATGATATTGATGCTGCCATGGCCAGAAAACTTATGGCAAGTTCACCCTGCCTGCTGGGGACAGTGTTTCCTATAGGGAAGCCTGTCAGGGCATCACTCTATCAGTCTGTGGCTGTCCCTATATGTTTTTGTAGGGAGAGCATCCTCAGAACCACAGAAATAGAGGCTTCTTGGTCTAGGACATTGATTGTGGTACAATCCCTTGGGTCTGTGCCAGTCAGCTACCTGAGTATTTGTTGGGGTAGTTAAGGGTATCTTAGTTCTACAGGTGTAAAGAGACTTCCCAGACCAGGTCCCTTGCTGTGGCAAAATGCCTTTAATCACATCTTTCAACAGAAGCATAGTCTTAGGCCTCATGAGAAAAAGAACTTCTAGCTGATTACTGCTAATGGAAGTCCTATTGAATAGCCCCTGCTAGTTTTACTAGGTTCATCTAGTGTTGTTAGAGGCACTCCAATTCAGAAAGAAATAAACCTAGTGGGCTGCCTTCTGTTACTTAGTTTGTTGATGTTGTTGTTGTTGTTAGGTGCTATGGAGTCAGTCCAACTCATAGTGACCCTATGCACAACAGATGAAACACTCCATGACACTGTGCCAAGCTGGCATACTGTCAGTGCTTCTGTACTGTTCATAGGGTTTTCAATGGCTGATTGTTTTTTGAGAGGGCTACCAAGTTCTTCTCCTAAGCCTAAAACACCTGGTTTTCCCATAGGGTATCCCAACCTAGAACTAACTGGGCTTGACCCTGATTAGCTTCCAAGATATGACAGGATACCTGGGTGGTATGGCTACAGACGTTGTTTTAGAGATAGGAAAATGCTGGGTCCTGATCAGCTTCTTATGTTGGATGTGTGCATGTGAGATGATCTACTGCTATTTGTTTTCCTCCAGTCCTCAGTTCTCAAACCAGTTTGCTTTCTTCTGAAAATCTTTAACAGTTCTCTTTTCATTGCTTCTTGTGTTATGTCTACACTTTATTGTTGTTCTTAGCTATGATGAGCAGGGAAATATCAGTCTATGGCAACTTGTCCAAACTGGAAATTTCTGAGTTGTTTTAATGCGTTTTAATGAGTGTTCAAATGACTGGTTTTTTAAAAATGCACACAGCTTTTAGAAAGATGTTACTAAGAGCCAAATCTGCATTCAGTTATAACATGCTGTGTGACAGGAAGCTGGTGAGTGCTCAAGTTACAAGTAAATGTCAACTGTTGAAGTTAACAACAACTACAGCATCACCTGTACCATTTGATGAGTAGAAAGATGGTACTAGATATGCTGTTTTCATTACACATTTAGCATTTTTGTTAGTAACCTAACTAAAAATGTCATCAATAAAAATACCTCAATTCATGGAAAAATATGAAATTTTAATCTGTAAATTCATTTCCCTCTGTTTTAATATACCGAAAATCTCTGTCACAACTATGAAAACAAAAAATACCCACCCACCAACCTGTAATTGTTGGCTACTATATCATATATGCCTGTAGTCATGCCCCTGTGGCATCTGATCCCATCAGATCTCGGAAGCTAAGCAGGGTTGGGCCTGGTTAGTACTTGGATGGGAGACCGCCTGGGAAGACCAGGTGCTGTAGTCTTGGGAGAAGGACCTGGCAACCCACTCCCCCCCAAAACAAAACAAAACAAAAAATCTGGCACTGAAAACCCTATGAATAGCAGAGAAGCACTAACAATAGTGTTTCACCTGTTGTACTGAGTCAGACTGCTATGAGTCAGACTGCTATGTACTGCTATGAGTCAGACACCGACTTGAAGGCATCTAACAACATATCACATATAAATTTATGTATAATATTTAATCAAATATTCATTCCTCACACACATCTGTAATTTGATGTTCAATATGCACTTAAAATACTGTCGAAGAGTTTGTATAAAGATTTTGGTCAAGGATAAGTCTAGGTATTAGTAAAACATCCAAAACTTTAAGCCAGTCATATTTAGTTTGAATATAAAAAGATATTACAAAAATTCTTTTTTAGTTTTGAATCAAAATAAAATAATGATACACAACAAGTAATTCATTATTTTTAAGGTTTTCCTTTCTGAATTATTCCTATTTAGCACAGGAAAAAAATACTTAATAAATTTTAAAGATATCTGAATAAAAATAATTTTTGCTGAACTGCTTTTTCTATTATGTTAAATATTTTATTCTACACTTTTTAAACAGGCTTACAGAAACTTTAATATATCTGCTTCTATACTGTAATTTACAATTAGTTAATCCTTCTTCAAATCAAGTATAGGTTTTTTAGCTATCCGTTTCCTACTATAATGCCTTTACTGTGTATAGTTTTGCTTTTCTGTCACACTCACAAATCATAGACAAAGATTTTCTTTAATCATTTATTTTTTCCCAAATCCTTAATTTGGAGCATAACCTAAAGAGGTTCTCAAAAGATTCTTATTAAGTATATTGGTAGTTGATAAGAGAAAGGTAACAATAAAATTATGAAACAGTAGCAGCTTTTTCCTTCAAGAATCATGGTTTAAATTCAGTGAGGGGTATTAACAACTCTATATAAATGACTTCCTATTCCACTGAAGTATTTAATAAGGTCTTTAAAACAGTACTTCATAGCATCCTGCTCTTCAAAGCAACATCTGTGGCTCTTTTTGGTTTCTAATAAGTAATAAATAACAAGAGGATTTGGGTTTGCATAAGTACCTAAAATAGGAGAGTTGGCTAAGCTAAGCATACATAGTGCTTTGCAATTGGACTGATATAATTTCATTTTACTATGTATACAATCTATACTGGTATTTTGTAAATTATCTTCTCATAGAATAGTGTTAAAAGGAAAACATAAACAAGGCTTTTGATGATAAAATATAATGAAACAGTTGTTTTTCTTCTCTCCCTATTAAAATTGTAGTTTTCAGAGTTTAAATTATTCTCTAATTTGTGTGTACAGTGAAGGGGCAAACTTGATTCATTTCATGCTTTAACACTACATATTGAATTCCTAATTCAAAGTTGCTTGCAGCTGTTTCACTGTGGCATAAGATCTTGGAGGCTAAGCAGGGTTGGGCCTGGTCAGTACTTGGATGGGAGACTGCCTAGAAACACCTGATGCTGTAGGCTTGGGAGAAGGACCCAGCAACCCACTCCCAAAAAACAATCAGCCATTGAAAACCCTACGAATAGCAGAGAGGCACTGACAATAGTGTTTCCCTGTTGTACATAAGGTCCCTATGAGTTGGACACCAACTTGATGGCACCTAAAAACAACAGCAATTCAAATTTACATCATAGTAGGAAAAACATGTATGGGAAGTTATTAAATCACATTTTTCTTTGCAAAGATTTTTAAAATCAGGTCCAAATAACAAAACTCAGAGCTTTTTCTGTCAAAAGAATGTAGAACATGGAACACACCAGAAAACAGAGGTATTTCAGTAAGCCAATAGGTGTTCTCCCTTCTTTGAAATTTGCCACAGTCCTCTCCAGTAAAACCATTTGCAGATTTTCTGCTATCATGTTTCTATTGTGCAATATTACCTCAAGGCCAAGGCTGACTGGACCAAGATTGAGCCTTCAGTCAAAATGGAACAGATGGGGGCATTACCCGAAACTCAGAAAATAAGACTTGTGCATTGAGTCATCTTCAATATCATACAGTGAGGGCCAAAGCCCATGACTCCACAATTCTTACAGCCTGCTTGTTGCATTTTCCTTGGATTCTACTACTGAATAGAAAAATACAGAGAGAGAGAGAGCAGGAATTTTTTTCCTCTCCTTTTCCTCTTCCTTTTTTCCTTTTTAATTAGTAATTTTTTAAGTTAGTGTACAGTAAAAGTAAGGTATATTTCAGAAAGAAAATTATACCACTTGAGACCCTGAAGTAAACAAGGAATATGAGTATATTCAACAATGTGTTATCATGCTATAAATATAATTTTTCAAGATTAGGAGACTACCAGTATTGTTTTGTTGTGATTTGTAGTACTGGAGGGCTGAACTCAGGGCCTCAAGCATTCTTTGCAAGTGCTCTGCCACTGAGCTGCACCCCCAGCCACTTTTTTATTTTTTATCTTGAGATAGGATCTCACTAAATTGTGCAGGCTGCTTCTGGCCTTGAACTTGTGATCTTCCTGCCTCCATCTCCCAAGTTGCTGGGATTACAGAAGTGTACCACTGCACCTGGCAGTATTGTGATTTGTTTATAACTTTGAAGAGGATCATATAATAAGGAATACTGCATAATGTTCTTCTAAAATATAATTTAATATAAAGAATTTTTATTAAAAAACTCTTGTTCTATATGACTAAAGTTTGTATAAAATATTTTAAAATAATGTAAATTTCATATTTCACTTACGTATCAATTTTTGCTAGGCAAGTGCTCTACCACTGAGCTATAATCCTGCCTCAGATTTGAGATTTTAAAAAGCTAATGTGTTCTCCTTCATTCCTTCCTTCCCTCTTTCCTTCCCCCTACCCTTTCTCTCTCTTTTCTTTTCTGGCCTCATGTGATCCTCCCACCTAAGCCTCCCAAGTGACTGGGACTACAGATATGTCCCCTTGTATCTGACTTTTCCTGTCTTTTCTACTCTCTTTTTCTCATCCAATGGTAGAATACAGAGGATTCAGAGATCAAAGTGTTGGAGGAGCAACAAGATGGAAGAAGTCTGGGTCCTTGAATCACCATCTGATGGAAAGCCATATACTGCCACTGACAGCCATGGACTGTGACATGAGCCAGGAATAGACATCTACTGTGGTAGGCTAATTAAATTTTGGGTTCAGTTTGTTATATTGTTGTTTATTGTTAGGTTCTGTGCAGTCAAGTCCTATTCATAGAGACCCTATGTTCAAAAGAA
Source organism: Pedetes capensis (assembly GCA_007922755.1). Lineage (NCBI taxonomy): Eukaryota > Metazoa > Chordata > Mammalia > Rodentia > Pedetidae > Pedetes > Pedetes capensis. Next base: position 13,954 of record VMDO01032810.1, read on the forward strand.
AGTAACATTCCCTTATACTGTGCCATGCCCAGCACAATGTCAGTGTTTCTCTTGTATTAATAGAGTTTTCAATGGACAATTATTTTGGAATTGTTTCAGGAGTGGGCTGTCAGGGCCTTCTCCTGTTTTTGTTTTGCCGAGGATCGAATCCAGGGCCTCAGAACATGTAGAGCAGGCTCTACCTACTGAGCTAATGATCATTAAAATAATTAACATGTTATCATACTTTCCTGTCACTCTAAAACTTTATTCAGTCAGCATTATATATTTTTATATCATCATTGTTATATATGGACATAAGACAGAGTTTGTCAAAGATGGCACCATTGATATTTTGTACTGGATAATTCTTTGTTGGGAGAAGTGACTTTATTTTCTATTGTAGAATGTTTAGAAGCATCTTTGTCCTCTACCCACTATTTGTCATCACAGCCATCTTCCTCTAGCCATTTTAATAAAAATGACAGTCTCTAGACTTTGTCAAATGTCCCTTACATTCTCAAAATTGTACCTTGTTGAGAATTGTACCTTACTGATTTAATACATTTTCTTCAGCTTCTCAATGATACCCTATCAAATGAATTAAAATACTGATATTTTCATTATTGGAATATTGATGTAATGAATATACTTGCAATTGATTTTGAGCTAAATTATGAGACACATATACACTCCCTGAGAAAAAGCAGCTTTTTTCAATATCAATAGAAAGCAAACTATTAAATTATATTGCTGGGAAGAATAAGGGACAGTTAAATGGGAGAAGTAAAAGTAAAACACTAAGCCAGGGCAACAAGAACCTGAAATCTACACTTGAGAAAATTAGTTTTTAGTTATTAATTGAGGAAAATTATGCTTTTAGTTTGGATTATTAGCTAAACATCACCAGCATCTTCTATCAGGTAATCCTTCATGATTCTTCCTTTCTCTAAAAAAATTCCTACCATCCAAGTCATCTAAAAACCCTGTAAGTGCTCTCTGCAAATTATACTTCATGTGAAACATTTTTTATAATTACCACCATCACTGTCCAAGTGTCCTGTAAAAGTGAAAGAGGAAATAGCATTTCAACCTTCTAGACAGCTGCATGAGCCACTGATTAAGATGTGGCCTTGGTGATTATAAGTTCAGTTTAAGAACCAGAAAAAAAATAAACATTTATAGAAATATTCCCTTACATGGAAGAACATAGAGTATTAGGTTATATTCTTCTGAAATGGTGATGTATGATCAAGTCTTGATCTGATTGCATAGATAAGCACAAAGTCTCCCAGCCAATGTCTACCTCCTTTGCACTATGCCCTTCAAACCTCATAACAGTGATGTTCTTAAAAGGTTACACCCTATTCTTACATCCCCTCAAATCTTACAATCGCTTCTTCTTGACCTTATGATGAAGTTCAAACTCTTTCACTCTTTCAAGACTCACAAGTTCCCTATCAAATTCAACTACCTCATTTCATGGCACTTGGGTCAGCCATTCACCAATTTCCACTGATACTGAACTCATTTATTACCACTAGTTCAACAAGTCTTTCAAGAATGAGGTCCCTGGTATATGATATTTCCCTGTGGTAAATTCCTCATCTACTAGATTTCATAGTTCAGAAGTTCTCAACATAAATACCACTTTTTCAGGAAGGTCATCAGATCATTGAGGATTAGGAGTACTTTACTATTTTCTCAATTTTTTCTTTTATCTTTATGTCATGCCAATTCTCTTGTATATTGCACAAAGCCCTAAAGGACTCAATTACTGTATGCACTAGCAAACATGACCTGAGCTATAAACAAACTTGGACCCAAAGACTCAAGAGAAAGATGGGACTGTGACATTTCTAAGTTAGAAGACCTAAGGTCAAACAAGGAAGACTTTAGGCTGTTTTTCTCAATTTTGATCACCACAGTTATTTTTATCTTGTAACAACAAAACATACTTATGATTCTTCACAAAAAGTCTTTATTGTTGAAATTGCCACAGGAAAAATAACTTCATATTTCAAGTGTAAATAAAATTTTCTGGAATTCAGACTTTATTTCCTTGAAATCAATTGTTTTCATAAGATACTTTTTTAAAAAATAATGTGCAAATATCCTTTCAGAGAATGGCCATAAGTCATGCTACAATAAAGATGTGGACAGAATATGGGACTGGAGTATCCTTTTCAATCCAAAGAAAATTTCAAAATAGTGTATCTTAGAGGAATCCTGTTTTTCTTTAATTTCATGCAGAAAGGCACAGCCTATATTCAATATATATTGAATTATATACATATTCATTGACATACTTTGTACTAATCTAATTATTTTTCAAAAATTATACTTTAAGTTGGTTGACAATAGAAAACTTCTCTGAGATGTTCTGTCAAGGAAGATCACACTTTTCTATGTATGACTAAGTGAAGATGAATTTATAACACAAAACATTTTTTATATCTGTCAACAAAGACTCTTTCATTGAGAATAGTCATTCAAGGTCTGTATCCCTAAATATATCATGCCAGATAGCTTTCTATTTCACACTCCAAAGATTTTCTATGGATTCTCTATGACAGTTATTAACAAAACAATAGTTCACATTAGACAAGTGTTTCCTAGTATGATAGAATTTGGATGCCCATCATTTCAAGAAGGATTTCCTGAAAAAATAAAATAAAAAACAATCTACTTTCAAAGTCAGTGCCAGTTTTATGCAAAATGAACAATGACCTAAGATGAAATAATTTTTAAATGAGGTCCATGTACTCTAGGCACTTTTTTTTTATCACTTACTGAATAATTTTACCTCAAACTTAATATGACCCAAAATTTTAAAAAATGCTATATTCCACCCCAAACCTGCTCATTCTTTTGTATATTTTGCCTTAGCAAACAGTTCTCCTGTCAGAACCTGAGTCATCTAGGATTTCTTTCTCCCTCATCTACATTTAATCAAATAGCAAGACATGTAGATTCTATGACCAAACTTTTTTTTTGTCTATTGCCACTATTCTAGTCCCAGTGGAAATACTTTCATGAATTGGCATAGGTTACTATGACCTGCTAACTAGTCACTCTTCATTTTCACTCAACCTGTTGTGCCTGTAATCTCCACAAAATACACTTCAGTCTTGATAAAATACTTTTTCTATACAATAATCAAAAGGAAATTTAAAAAGATAAAGATGATCATGTCATTCCATCTGATTAAGACTCACCAGTGGCCACCTATCTCTCTTGGAATAAAATCCAGATGCTAAATATAATCAATAAGAAACTGCACGAGGCAGTCCCTGTTTACCACTTTCCCCATCTGAATACCCATGTCAATCCATTCATCTTTCCACATTCTAGCCCTGTTTGACTTTAGTTCCTCAAGAACACTTTCTCCTTTATGTCTCAGGTTGTTAACACGTGGATATTTTATAAGTCAGAAAACATCTTACCACCCCTCCCAAAGTGATATAAACTAGATAAATGAATCCAATGTCTTTACTTTGTGGCCAGTTTTTATCTTCAAGTGAATTCATGACCATCACAAATTTTACTATGGTGAAACCTTTTGTTTGCTTTCTGTATATGATCAAAAAATAACGTAAAGCTGCCAAAGGGTTGAATTTGTTTCTTCTTGGCTTAAAACTACATCTAAGCCATAAAAATAGAAAATGCATCTTCACACAAAAAACCTTTGCGCCCTTTCAATATAAAAATGATGTTTTTCAAACAAGTAGTAGATTCTAAATACATGTATGTCCCCATCAATTATACTACCATTAATCCCTGTACACTGTCTCTTAATCACCATAATATTCTTTGTGAGGTCATTGTTTTGTCTTGAGTTAAAATCCACTAATATTAAAAAATTATTTCATTGGGAGAAGTCAAGTATAAATAAAAAGAAAAAAAGCTGCAATTTTATCATCCATACATTGACATTGGATTAAGAATATTTCTAGAAAACATACTTTCCTATATGAATGTTTCCCCATTTTCCCCATAGTCTGAAACAATCTCTTTTATTCTAAATATCAGTCTACATAAATTGTTTTGTAACTCATTTTTAAAATTCTCCAAGAAGTCATGAGCACTGTTCTACTTTTTATATATAGAAACACGTCAATATTTTGACCTCAATATTTCAATGATTGCATAATTTGCTAATTCTACCAATCTGTCGTAATTTAATTAGCCACACTTCTATTACAGAATATTTAGAACATAATTCATTTATATACCTATGCAAATTTACAATATATATCAATTTAAAAATTTAATGCACATTGCATACATAATCTCTAGTAAACTTATAAGAATATATATATTCTTTCATCAGCAGTTCATGAAAATTTCTATTTCAGAAAAGCTTAGAGGTAATGACCCATAAGGATTTTTCTCCCCCCCCAATAAACCTCTTTAAGTCATATGGGTTTTGTCTACTCCCTTTGTATACCAACACCACCTTTGAAACAAGTTAATTTAGGACTCAACTTGAAGTCTTTTCTTATGGTGCCCAAAGTCAATTACATTACATTCTCTACCAACAGAAGGTTCAGATTGCTCTGAACACTTTCTGATTGCTGGAAACTCAATACTATTTTAAAATTGTGTAGACAAAAATCTATATTAATTTTTTTTTCTATCATGTTAGTAAAATAATTAAAAATAATTCAAC